>JAHLJT010000631.1:37841547-38048546 GCA_031308135.1 Acheta domesticus | reverse complement strand
GTTCCATCCAATCTTGCTTTTAATATTTTCTAATATTGTCCACATTCCAAGTAAATAAGGGAAAACAAGCAAAATTTTCAAACAATTAACAGGATAAATTTTTAGAAACTAAATACGGAGAAAGAAATTTCATTGGAAGGAAAAATCTCAATCTTCAATATTCAAGTTTTAATAAGATGCCGAAAAATATTCAATTCTTTGTAGTTTTTGGAAATTCAGAGTAAACAGTGAAATTCATATTTATATCTTTATAAATGTATTTCTTCTATGTAGCGTTTTTCTTCTCTGAAATGATTCAAAGTTCAAATTCTTTATAGAAAGGAAAAAAAATCATTCGTGTGTCGACAAGAAAATGTAATATTTCTTGTTGAAAATATCTTGGCATGAGGGGTTAATGGCGATGGACACACAACCCTACAGATTGCGCTAGATTTTTCAAAGCTACGTTTTCTAGACCCAACTACTTAGATTACATTTATTTTATCGGAGATCGTATCTATTTTCACGACCATTGAGAGGTAAATAGTTGAAAAACTTCTGTGATTCCTGCCCATTGAAATTTAATTGACATTAATTTTTTGTATAAGTGCTGTATAAGTTGTGGTATAACTATAAGTTGCTTTCAAGTTTCGTGGATAAGAAATGTATTGTTATAAGAATCGCTTTAAAACACGGAATGGATGGCTCAGTGTCACAGAGATACTATTCCAGACCTCGGGGATTAGCGGGTTCAAATCCCAGTCTGCGTAGGTATTTTTATCCATTATTACCAAAAATTCCACCAACTTACTAAACTATTCATTCAAACTAAATTCATTACAACATTAAATTTCTCGAAAAAGAGTATTGAAGGTGGAAATTTTCCTGGATATTGATTATGCTATTGGAGTTAATTACAATGTTATATTATTATTTAACAATTTCAGATGTATGTAGAAATATATTTTATATTTTCTGTCTTTAACACACAACAAAGATAATACAGATTTGAGTAAAAAAAAATAATAGTATTTTTTTCATTCCAAAACACTATTTCTGGCAAACGTTAACGCAAAAAATGACTGATTCTGGCCACAATATTAGTGATGTCTTCGTGCTTACTACGAATATTATAGTTCATAAACGAGTTGAATAAATTCATCTCTTTTGTTGAGAGAGATTATCGATTTTCTCTCATACACCTCAAGCTACTACCGTCTTGCCAATTCCGCTTGGAAGAACTTTCGACTCCAGGTGAAATGAGGTAAGGGGCTACGCAGCGTTGCCAAAAAAAATCAATATTTTCACTCACGGCTAAGAAAATTGAACAACTTCCTATTAATTCTTTCACATACCTCAGAATAACCAAGCCACGCAAGAACTAGCTATCTCACTAGTGGATGTGAGACCTGTCCCTTTCAGAGGCGTAAAATAGTGCATTTTACAAGTAGAAACAACCCTCAGATTAAAACAGCAACTCGCTATTCTCGTATTCGTTAGTCTCTTGATACGTTTGATCTGAGTTAGCTTTTCGATTTTTCCCATCCTCTTTACAGCAACTATTTATAGGAGCCTGCAATACATTTTTACTTTCTCATACTTATTTCGTGACAAGAGAAAGTGTTGTATCGTGTACTGGAGAATTTTCGACAGAACAACTCTTATTGACAGGTCCTGGTAAAGAATAAGTGGGTAAATCGTGTACGTATACAAGAATATAGCAAATTACTTCCTCTAACACGATGTAAAAAAAGAATCCATGTTTTTTGGGATCTTGATACAGAAAAATGGATTGACGGCAAAACGTCTCTTTGTCTGTTCCTCCGTTCCTCCATTTGCGGTCAACGCTAGCGCCTAAACCGTTCTGCCGATTTTCTCCGAATTAATATTCCTCGATCGATTTAAGTCAAGGCCCTCTGAGTTTTAAATGGACATTTTGATTTTGAGGGTTCTTTTTTCATGAGCCTCAATATTTTCATGATTTTCTCAAAAATGGCTTCAAAAATTTTGATTAAGTTTGTCCTCGGATAGCGTAAAGAACGCGTACGGGAATGGTGAAGATCACATTTTCGTTGAAATAACTAATTTTTCGAAAAATAAGACGTCCAAAAATGTTTTCGGCGCCTTCCTACAACTACAATATTGAAGTTAGAGATTTTTTATGAACAGTGTTCATTAAAGGTACATTTAAAATTAAGGTCATGTATTACAATTTATCAATAATATGAACGTTTTTACGTAAGTTGTGCGAAATATAGACAGTTTTTACATTTTTTCCTTGAAAAAGCTGTTCCAATTTTTACTTTTTCCGCATCCATACCTATATACGGAGTAATATACGTAGTATAGGGAAATTTATGTAATGCTGCGAAAAAAATTGCGAATTTTCGGCAGAAATATTCATTGCCGCGCATTGATAACGAAAAAGTGTATAAAACCAGTTGCTAAAATCCCCTAACACGCGGTGTACCCAGAATACCGGTTTTGTAGGTCTTTGATCACGAGAAACCAACTGAAAGCAAAATGTCCGTCTGTCGGTCCGTCCGGAAGCCTAAACCATGCGTACCATTTCTTCCAGATTAAAGAAACCCCTGTTCATCTGGCTCTAGTCGAAGCTTTTAGATTTTGAAAAGCTTTCTAAAACAATTTGGGCATACTTTACATGAAGCCCTCCGAACAATTTCAAACTTTTCTCAAAAACGGGTCCTAATTTTTGCTTTAAATTTCTTGTAAGAATGGAGTAAAATACAGTTATTAAGGTGGCTTAGGTCCGATTTCCACGGTTAACTCTGAATTTGCGAAGATTGCAAAAGTTTGGATTTTTTTCGCCATCTTCCTCCAACTACAAAATTGAAGATAGAGATTTTTCCTTCAAATAAAATTCGTTCTCCAAAGTGAGTTCATTCTTTAAAGTCAGGTACATTTGTTTGAACCGTTTAGTAGTTTTTGCGTAATATTGGGTGCAAAATGTGCCATTTTAAAATATTTCAAAAACACGATTTTCTCAAAAACCGCTCCAAATTCCTTCTTCTGGTAAAGATAGTGCTAAATGTACTCCATGAGATGACATAAATGCCATATTACTCTATTCTTTTGTTTTTTTCAAAAATTACAAAAATGTAATTTTGTTGACTTGTCTATCACGTCGTTAATATTTACATTAGCGACAATTTGTTCACATTATCATGTTTATGAGTATATGTGATTTAAATAGTGTCGTATAAATTTTCTAGAAAACTCAACCGTTTTCTGTAAAAACTACCTCAAAATTCCTCATTTCCGGAAAATGAGGAATTGAAGTTTGAAAATCGAAGATGGTGCATTTTGGAAAATAAATTTTGAAAATGTTTCATAATTTTTACAATGATGACGTTACAAATGTACCTGAAACGCAATAAAATGTGTAATTTCTATTCTTTTGCACTTAAAAGAACTTCTAGGAATCTGAAAAATATGCAAACAAAAGTTATGTAAATAATCTTAACATTACGTTTTATCTAGTTCATGTCGTCTGCAGAGGAAGATCGTATTTTCATGAAAAACGGTTTTGTAATGATTACATGCAAAATACCGAAAAGTAAAATGTAAGATTGTATTTGTTTATAGTTTTACCACAAAACAAAAGTTTAAAAAGTGATTTTAGGTAATTTGAAAATTGTCGGGAAATTTGTTGGTCGAATATAAAAAGAATGACCCTATTGTATTTTTGAGTTAAAGTGATTTAATCCTTCGACTAACGAGGTATTTTGCATACGTCGAATACCAAAGGGGGTAACAGAGTTGCCCCAGGGAAAATTCAATTGAGTTTTAATATTTTTACCGTAAATGCCGTAATATTGTTTTGGTTTTGCAGATTAAACATTATTTTGATACATTAATAAAGTATTTAGAGATTTTAACGATATATATTTTACCTGCAGGACCTCGTCCACAACGAAGAGGTCTCGAATGCCAAATGATGTCCTTTTAGAGCACATTGCACTATTTGTATTGTCTCCTTCACTTAATACTCTCCTGAACTGATGAATACGTCATCATTCACGTTTTTCTCGTCTTCAGCACAAATAATATCGTCCACTTCATCTATAACCTATACATTTTCTTCATCACGCTCACAAAACAATCTATACTTCACGATCTTCTTCACACAAATCGCCTGGATTGTGAATCATTAATAACTTTTCAAAATTTTCAAGACTGTAATTCTTCGACATGTTCACATACACGTGTTAATGCACCAGTTCTTCAATAACACTTCGTAGGAATGTCCACAAAACCATCTCCCTTCTCCCACTCATAATATAACCTCAAACCACGTTATTAAATCCCGAACGTCCAATACCAACGGGTCTAAGGTAGTAACTCCAGCTTGACTAAGAGCAAAAAAACGCAGGTTTTTCCAAAATGATAGTTTAAATAAATATGTAAAAAACTACACAAGATATCAAAAATGTAAGAAAATTATAAGATGGGAAGAAATAATAAAATATGCGTAGGGGTAACTCAGTTACCTCCCTCAGTAGCAGAAGGGTTAAATGACTTCAAATAAAGTTTTTCGAAAACATAAAAGATTCCTATGAAAGAGAGCTTCAAATTTCGCATTTACAGTAGCGGTAAAATGCCATTCTCTTAAAAATGGTTCCAAATTTTTTAAGGAAAATTGCCGTTTAAGAGGAGTTTTCACTGTTCTTTTATATTCTCAAAATAATATTTCCGTTTTACTATTAAGAAACTGGAAAATTTAAAAAAAAATGTTTAAAAAAAGTAATTTTGGTTGGCGATAGATGGTAGCTGGCAAAAGTATATACCAAGTTCGAATAGCTAGCCGAGACCAAAGGAAATAAACTAATAAGGGAAAGTCTGTGCACCACAGTTTTGTAGCACCACTAGTTCTCTTTAAATTCTCTCCTCGACAGAAAAAAAGTTCCATTTCCGGCGAACTCTGTATTTTCGAAAATTGTTTAATCTTAACATTTCAAAACTACAAATGTGAAGGTAGAGATTCTTACCTTAAACAGAATCCGTTCAAAAAATTCAGCTCTTTAAAAACGGCCATTTGTTTTTTCTTTAAAAAACGGAAAATTGTTTGAGAAAAAGAGTAGTTTTTGCGTAATTTATGCTTAAAATTTAGGTACTTTATAAGAAAACATTTTCTCAAAAAATGCCCGAAAACATTTTCTTAAAGTTATTTTCACCAATAGAACATTAAAAGAATGGCGCGGATATCATTTTTGTCGAAGTCTCAGAATTTTCGATAATGGTAACTTCTGAAATGATGTGAGAAAGTACGTGCTGTTCTAGAACTACTAGTTTTTTGTTTACTCCCAATTATTCGCTTTCTTATCAATAAAACTGAAATACGACTTTAAGAATATCATAGAGGGCAGAACCTTCTTTTATACATTTGGAGAAATTGTTGAAAAACTGTCGCTTGCGCGTTGTTACGAAAATGCAAAATTTTTAGTCCATTTTCACGAGATAGAGTTTTGAATTTTAGAGAACCTACAGTTGAAATCATTTGAAGCAATTACACTCACAAATGCAATTATTGATTAAAAACGCCCGTAATGTAGATATTACTGACATGAGAGATGTATCGAAAACTTACATTTGTTGCAAACAATTTCTTGAAAACACAAATAATACATCAAAATAAAGTTATTTCATTTAGTGAATTTAGCGCTATCCATAGAGTATGTGAAAGAACAAAAATATGATTCCGTTTTCAGAAAATCTTAGTTTTAATATTTTTTAATTTTGCTCCTATTTCAATAAACATTACGCGAAAACAACAAATATTTTCAGATAAGTTTACGTAATATTTTATCAAGAACTTACTGTCAAGAACTAATTTTATCTGAAGGAAAAATCGCTTCAACTATATCATCCATAATACTTAAAGAATTATTTTCAATTTGCAGGGCCTCGAGTCGAGGCAGATCGATAATGGTGTGTTTTTTGCCAAAAATTCTACTAATAGTTTAGACATTAGTGTGGTCACAGACTGACAAACGGACCGTCGGACAGACGTTTAGAAATAAAACACTCTGTTCGTATCAGAGAATCCCTAAACCTGTACTGCCGGTGAAATGAGATCATCCAGTGGCATTACGACCCTGTAGACCAGGGCCGCTCAACCATTTGCTCCGAGGAGGAGCCTCCTGTTGCTCTTTTCTCTTTCGCCGCAGAAAGAGCAAATGACGTCATCAAATATCGATCGGCGGCATGTGGCACAGTGGGTCGCGTCGAATTTCTACGAGGTATTTTCCGTTGTTCGTAATGAAAAAATCTCATGGCTCTGGGAAAGGATATTACGATAGAAAAAACAGTAAGATACATTTGTAACATTAATTGGAACAGTTTCTAGATATAAACGTATTAGTGTAATTTGGAAATTAAAAAAACGACAATTTGCATTGCAGCATGGAAAGAAAAGTATCTTTTTGCAGATTGCGCCAGCAATGCCAATTGTTTAGTTGCAAAAAAGTGCTCAATAACATAAAGGATATTAATTGCGGTGACATTACACAGTTTATAATGCTGCTGAATATGAAAAATATTATAAAGATTGCACATAAAATGTGATTAAATAAACTAGTGATAAAAATACTAGGAGTAAAGGAAATTAAAATTAAAAAATGAAGTTGATTGCAAAATCAAATACTCTTATTACACCTTTTAAGTGTTTTTTCTCGCAATATACTTTGTATATTTGGAAGAGATGACATGATGCTATTGAGCCGTAACATGCATTTCAGATTGTGGTCTGTAATTGTACTTCTCATTCGAGATTTACAAATTTTCAAAGCAGCAAAAAATTGCTCACAGTTGTATGTTGATCCAAACGTACTTAACAATCGAGCAGCATTCCGATGCAGTTTTGGAAAACGGTTTTGTGGGAAGTTCTTTTCCTAAACGCTCACGTTGTGGTATCGACATGCAATAAAATTAAACTCTTTTGTATTATGTTATTTTACTGTCAAAACAGCATAAGAACATCAAAATACATCCAAAACTTACTTCTAGTGAGGCATTGTTTTTCAGAACACTGAAAACTTCCTTTTGTTCTTCTTCAGCGTACTTGTCATTTTCATCAGCATGATTAAATATATAATGTCTTTGCAAATTAAACTTCTTCACGTGATTGAACCCTTTATGTAAACTAAACATTTGGCATAGCTGCCGTAGTCGGCGAAAATATACTTTTCTTCGCATACTGCATTGAAAATTGTCGGTGTAGATGCTCTGGTCTGTGAAGTGCTCGCGTCGACTTCCATATTTCCGCGACTGGAGTTACCGGGACACTGTGACAGTGGTTATCGCTAGGCGCGCAACGCTCGGGCTCCGGTGTCCCGCTCTCGGCTGACAACACGGCTCCGCGCTGCCGATTTGCTCTGCTTGAGCGGCCCTGCTGTAGACAGTCTTGTGTGGCGCGAACCAAGGATCGTCACAAAGATATCTTATGTTTTATTTTTGGTTCTACGAAGAATATCCTATGTAGTTATTACTTCTCTGCGGTGTTGGATTAATCCATTCCCGTTCCAGAGTATAATTTTATTTGTTAGCTTCATTTCTGCATTTTGGATATTAATGTAGTGATCCTGTTTGTTCGAATTGCTGTTTTATAATGTTTTCTTATCTTTGGAAGGAATTTTCAGTTACTTTGCTAATGTCTATTTGTGATGGGTAGTAAGTTAGATTATATGGGGGAGGGTTCTAACGGATTACTGGATATGTAAGCAGATGGGCAATAAATGGTATTTTTCTGTAAATGGGGAGGGTTCCTTAACTTTGAGGAATTTTCTGAGTTGAAAAAATGTATTATTTGAATGAAGTGAGAAAGGAGGGGAGGAAATTCTGGAACGAGGACTTTTTAGTGGTTTTTAACAGTGGGGATATTTCTTTCTTTTCTCTGTTTCGTTTATTTATATAATTTTGGTGTATTTGACAACATTTCTAATTGGGTATCGTCCTGGGTGTTTTCGTGAACTCAGAACGCATTTAGCCGGCTGTGTTTTATCTTTCCGATGCTCAATTGTCAAATATTAAAAGCCGCATTTTACGCATCTATTTGCGTTGCCTTAGAGTATGTTCTCGTATGACCGTATTTTGGGCACCGATGGCATTGAACTGGTGTTTTCTTTTTACATGGTGGTTCAAATTTGAGATTGCATTCTAAAATTTGTCAATTTCTTAAATTCCTTTGTTGTTTTTGTGTGGTTCTAAGTCTATAATGTGCAGAGAGAGAAAGAGAGAAAGAGAGAGAGAGAGAGAAAGAGAGAGAGGTTTCATGATTACCCAATATTGCACTTTATATACGTTACGAACAAGGTGGCCCTAAGATTCACGTTCATGTTTTATTCCTTCTTTGTTCACTGATGAGTAAATACAATAAAGTACGACACGGAATGCCCTGCTTTACTTTGAAATACGTGGTATTCCGCTTCTTTTTCGTTCAGTACTTTAGTTATATTTCTGTATGCTTCAGTACTGTGAATGGTATTATATTTACTTCGTTTCTATACATTTTATATGTGAGTTTCTTTACATTCACGTGTCAGTTTAGAACGTCCATTCATTTTCGTATATTCATATCATTTAGCACGAATATTGATGACAGTTTAATTGTTGACTTTTGTTTCATTTTTCGTTTACTCTTCATAGCGTCAAATTCAGGTAGCTACATTTTGTTCATTAAACCCCAAAATATCCAAGCAGTCCTTTGAAATTCAATAAAACGCTACAATTCCGCTGCTAATAATACCAACTTTAATTATTTTCTACAAACGATTAAATGGAGATGTGAACATGCCTCTGGCCGAAGGGATAAAAGTAAATGGCTGTCGATGACTGACAACATTAAAAAAAGAATTTCAAGGAGGATTATATCAAGCGTTCAATACCCGCACAAGAGCTTGTAGACGCGTCACCAAGGCGCAACAAAAGTTGAAAAGAAACTTATTGATCCTAACACGCAACACTCACCATGCTGGATACTCGGATTGACTTAAAAATTTTTCCAGCTTGTTCAGATCCTTTCAAAACCCCTACATACAAATTTGTACGTGCTATGAACCATTGCAAGTAGTGTTTTTGCGATAATTAGTATTGGGACCTTTCTTGACTAAAGTCGGTAAACCGACCGTGGAAGGGCGGAAATCGCTGCTCGCCGCTGGTTCTGCGGCCGGTACTCACACACCGCGCTTCCACTTTCGGAGTGTCGGCAAGGTCTCAGTTACTTGGAGGGCAGGCGGAGTGACAAAAACGGGTGTTTACTTTGTAGGTTCCGATGGAGGAGTAGGACGAGAAAACATACATGAGTAATTCGAATGCGATAATTAAATGCATACTGGCATTATTTTCAGGATGTAAAGATTACAATGTGGTTTAATTAATCAGGCAATACTTATTAAATAATAAATACGTAAATAAATAAATGCACAACAAATCAGTAAATAATTAAAAATAAATAATAAACAGATACAATAAAGAAAAGATGATACACAGCGAGCAGATCAAAGGGTACTGGAGGAAGAAGAAAGAAGGACAAAGGAAGAAGCAATGAAATTGGTGCGTGGTCCCTTGATGACCCAAACGAAAGAAGAAGAAAGAAAAGATAAATACGAATTCTTAAACGAACGCGCTTGGAAATCTGATATCAGCTGATAGACGCCGCGTAACGTTCCTATCGCTGCCGAAGCAACGGCTCGCCCGCTGCGGGAAGCGCGAAGGTCACGAAAGGTCCTGATACAAAATGCCTATAAAACACTATTTATAATATTCCATAGCACTTCAAAATTTGCGTATATAGGTTTTGCATGGTGTTCTATCAGCTGGTGAAATTTCATGTCAATCCGAGCATCCAGCACTGTGAGTGTTGCGTGTGAGAATGGTTATAATTTTTTAAAATGATAATGATAATGTTTGCTTTTCAGAGACACGGGACGCATTTAAAGAACACAATATATTAAAAATTGGGGATGTTATTACTATTTTAAGGAAGTGGGTTCGTCGTTGAAATGACTGATTCATTCGTATGCTCAGAGAATTGTGAGTTTTCATAAGATGACCTTCTTGGCATTTACGTATTTAGAGAACATTTGTGAGAACTCAAGTTCCCATGATTTGGACTCGATAAGCAAATATAAGCATTCTGAAGGTAGTTTCAAATAGCATTGTGCTGTCACGGTCGGGTGGAAAATGAGTGCCGCTAAATGCACGTTACGTTTGCAAAACGGCTTGAAGGGTAGATTTGTGAGGGAACTGCGAAAAGATTGAATCCCCCACAAAATGGGAGTTATGACATGCGAATTTCTTATAAACAATTACATATCTCAAAAGCGAAAGGCGATAGCGACGACTGGATTGCGGAATTTTGCATCTTGTTTGAAGGCAGTTTAGAAAAGAATATTTTTTTTGCAAATTTTGCAAATTTATTAACAATTTCCAATTTTTCAAATTCTGAAGTTAGAAGGGTCCCCTGATGTCCCAGAACTTAAAACTGCGAATAAAAATTTTGCAACAATTAACAATGTTATAAACAATTTCGAAATGTGCACTATGCAACCCGGCAGTGTCCTCAAATTGTCTCTGACGTGAATATTGCAAAATAACAATTTTGACAAGCGATGCAAAATTATTACTAAATATCAAGTTTAATTGTTGCTAAAATGTTAAATTTCGTAAACACTGACATTTGAACATTATTACTTCGCCAAAACTTCCCACTCACAAACATTTTATCGATCCTGCAGCCGCCTCCGTCCACTTCATTTTTTCGTCTCGGTTTCGTAATATTCGTTCTCATACTTCAATTGTTTTGCATTAAAAGAGGGGATGATATTACCCATTTGAATTTTCGCAAGTAAATCTGGATTATGAGAAAAAAGTAATGCATAAACTTTTTCAAATCCACTAGTTCTATTTCATGTGCTGAATATTTTATGTTGTAATGAATGATATTAACTTTATTGATATATTTTTGTATGCGATCGAATGGCTTCCACTCGGACGCAGCGCGATTACCCCGCCCCCCTGTGCCTTCTGCGCCAATACTCTCAACCCTTCGGATGAACACACCTATCCATAGGGAATGTTCATACTAGAGATGATGATTGGGTGAAACCTGGGGGAAATCTGCCCTATCAGCTTCTCAGGCGATGGCAGTTGGTAGAGAATGTTATATTGTAATAGTTAACTATGAAAGAACCATTATCCTCCGTACAGTGCTGCCAGAATGTGCAGAAGGATTGGGACTTCCGAATATGCCGTTGCCCATTCTATGTGACGGCGAGGGTACTTTTGCAGCGATTTGTAAACATTATTTCATTTGTTAAAGAGCGTGAAATTTCTTTTAATAACGTTTTTCGAAAACTCAAAAATGTGCATAAAAGAGCCTCAAATTTCGCATTTGCAGTCACGCTTAAACACAATTTTCTTACAAACGGCTCCAAATATTACAATGAAAGTTGCCATTTAGAAAGAGGTTTTACTCTACTTTAATATTCTTGAAGTAATATTTCGATTCTACTATTAGAAAACCGAAAAATTGAGAACATTTGAAGAAAGGGTGGTGATAGATCGCAGTAGGCCAATCCGAATAGCTAGACCAGACCAACTAAAATAGAAAAAGAATACGAGAAAATCTGTACCATTCTGTAGCACCTCTATAATCTGGAGAGATCTTCGTAAGGTTCACCACAAAAAATAGTATTCTTCTAAAAACACATCCTCTTTGCTGAAAAATTGGCCTCTTGTTGCGTTGATAGTGAGAACAAAGTCTTTATTGCATTTATTTATTTATGTCAAAAACAGTTAAAAACTATGTGTGACGAGCTATACGGAAAATTGAATTCTGTGCACGGTTTCGTAATTCAGTGATCTCTATCCTAAGCCATATTCTAGTCGAATTTTGAGTACAGAAAAAAAGCTGCTTTTTCTTCAAGCTTTGTTGATAAAATATTTGCTACTATATATGAAATCTATTTCCAAAGGTAAATTAGCTAGAAATTTGTGTCCTTAACCCTCATCATGTTTTTCACGAATGAATAATCCTGTTTGCCGGCAACATGGAGAACGATAATTTGGGTAACTATATTTCTCATTGAAATTTAGAAGACGTGCACAAATAATGAAGTTACATTTATGTCCAGAAGCAAAACAAAGGACCATCTCAGCATTTGCTAAAAAAACTGGGAAACTGGACGAAAAACCTGATCGAGATACATTTCTGAATATTCCCTTGTAAAAGCAGTTCTTAAACTTTTTATCCGGATTGTCCTCCTTGAAATTCAAACAATTGCATAATTGGCACCACTGAACATTTATGGCCTTTCATTCCTGACTCTTAATCGTATTTTCATTAGCCCTGAAATCTCAAGGGTGTCATTGTATCTTGCATTCCAGCCTTTCTGCTTTCTCCAGGACAGTCAACTTGTGTATCTTTCCTCACGTCATTCTACAATAACCTAGTATAAGTAATCGATGTCGATTCCACAAAAAGGAGTGTATGAAGAGATACGAAGTATTTACAGGTTCTTCTTTAGGACTTAACACAGTGTCCTTAAAAAGTTGGTAAAGATTAATACAGTACAATTGCAGAAAATAAATAATTTAAATAATAACCACAATCATTACTACTTTGCCGTGTACACACGTATATACGGAGTATTATCCGTAGTATAGGGAAAGTTATGTAGTGCTGCGCGAAAAAACGGGGGAATTTCGGGAGAAAAAAATTCATTGCCGGGCCTTGATAACGAAAATGTGGATAAAACCAGTTGCTAAATTAAGGGGGGAAATCCGCGAAAACGTGGTGTAGCCGGAATCCCTGTTTTGTGAGTCCTTGATACCAGAAAACCAATTGATGACAAAACGTCCGTCCGTCTGTCCAGTGTGAACAACACTGGCGCCTAAACCATGCGTAGGATTTTTTACAAATTGAAAAACTCCCTGTCTATCTGGCCTGAGTCGAAGCTCTGCGATTTTGAAAACGTTCATTAATTTTTTGGAGTACTTTATATGACGCCCCCCGGACATTTTCAAAATTTTCTCATAAGCTGCTCCAAATGTTTTGTATGTTTTTTTTTTGTAAGAATGGAGTAAAGTACACCTATAAAGGTGGCATAGGTCCGATTTTCACGGTTAACTCTGAATTTTCGAAAATTGCCAAATTTTGAAGTTTTTTCGGGATCTTCCTTCAACTAAAAGATTGAAGATAGGGTTTTTTTCTTCAAATACAATTTGTTCTCTATAGTGAGTTTTTTCATAAAGATGTAAGTACGTTTTTAATAATTTAAGTACTTTTATTGATAATTTTAGTAGTTTGCGCGCAAAATGGCGTGCAATATGTGCAATTTTAAAAAATTACAAAAATAATATTTTCTCAAAAACGGCTACAAATTTTTCCTTTAAACTTTTAGTAGGGATAGGGGCCGCATAAATACCAAACTGCTCAATTCTTTTTTTTTCAAAAATTACCGAAATGTAATTTTTTTATCTCTCTCTCAGGTCGTTAATATTTACACTAGCGGCGATTTGTACACATTATATTGACAAGGACTTGTGCTGTATATAATGTCACGTAAAATTTCTCCAAAGCTCAACCGTTTTCTGGGAAAACTAGCTCAAAATTCCTCAAAAATTTTTCAGAAACACTCAAACGCCATTTTCTCGTAAATTTCTCTAAATTGTTTCTTCAGATCTTTCGTACGAATAGTGCTTACTGCACTGTTTAAAATGACATAGAATTCATTTTGCTGTATTCTCTTGTTTTTTCAAAAATTGTACAAATGTAATTTTGAAAATATTTTCACACCCTTAATATGCACATTTCCAGCAATTTGTAAACACTATTGTATTTGTAGTTGTGTACAAATAGAAACTAATTTATCCATTTTTTAGTTATCAGGGGTCGGCAATGAATTTGTTTCTGCCGAAAATTCGCCTTTTTTTCGCGCAGCATTACATAATTTTCCCTATACTATGTATATTACTTCATGTATACGTATGTATACGGAAAAGTAAATATAATGTAGACAAATAAATAAAATAAAATAAAAATAAATACGAAAATAAATAAATTAACATGAACAAACTGACATACCGATTCTGAAGCGGCTGGAGGCCTCGGTTCAAACAAGATAGCGAAGGGCAAGGACATTACACACTATTTAACAGAAAGCTCTCAATGTAGAGGGCGAGAACGCAGGGATTTTCTAAGAAGTAGCTTTTCGGGAAAAGGCCCGGCCGGGTGGCGGAAAAGATGCGAGCGGTTGGGGTTAATGTGCGTGGGAAGCGGGCAGCTTCAGGAGGGATGAGTGGGAAGGAATTTGTTCATTCAAAATGAAGTGTTGTGGACTGTTTAATAAATTATTGACATCTATGGCTTCTAATTTAAGTATGGGAGTGTATCTGTTTTCAATCGTCAAAATTTTCACGTCATTTTCTGCAATAAATGAGAGTTCTTGTTCCAAGAAATGGCTGGCGAAATGTGTGTGTTGTTTTGTGTGTATGACTTGTACTTGTACTTGTTCTTTGATTCTTTGTTTAAAGATCGTCCGGTCTGGCCATTATATTTCGCATTACAAGTGACGTATGAAATGGAGTATATCCCACATGATAGAGGGTTCGGGATACGATTTTTGTTGTGGGAAGGTGTGTTATGAAGATTGCTTGGTGTGTTGAATTTAACGTGTATGTCAAATTGTCTGAGTTTTTTAGTGATGTTCAGCGACAATGTTCCAAGGAAGGGAATGATATATCTTATGTATATCGTCGTATATCTGATGTGTGTGTTTCATGTGTGTAGGAGTGAGGGAAGTTAAGTTTTTTGTATTGAGAGAGACATTTTTTTTATAAGATTGTCAATTAAAGAAGTATTGTAACCATTGTAGATAGCTATTTATTTTATTTTATGGATTTCTTTTCTGGTGTTCTGAGGGGAGAGAGAAATCGAGAATAATCTGTGAACAGTAATCTGTGAGTAGAAATATTTTGCTAAGCAATTAATTTCCCAAATTCGGTGATTCAGACTGTGGCAGATATTCATTGAAACTGGCAGAACACACATCTAATTTTGAAGTTATTTTATACTTTTTCAAAGCAATAAACGTTTTTGACATGTCTTTATCTAAAGTACCATTCAACACGTTTCTCATTTTTCACAAGATGCAACTCCATAATTTTAACCAAAACATACTGCTTGGTATTTATTTCTGCTAAATCCACGCTTAAATTAACCCCCACTCTTATTTCTGCTAGAGAAAAAGCAATTTTTTTCAATAAATGTCAGGCAGATATTTAATTTTGGGGAGTTCTGGATCTCAGATCACGAAAACACCAAGAAAAACACGAATTCTTTTTAAACGCTTAACCAGTTCTTAAAAATGCAACTTAACAATCAGTGAACTTCAGCAACGCCCTCTGGAAAGCAAAACGGCGTTGACTATACGGGAGTGGGCGTGCATTCAAGATGGTGTTGACTTCAGCTATTTTCAGCTGTTTTACTTTTCTTCACCAGGATCGTTAGCAGTGTGCGCGCGCTCATCCCTCATTAGCCCCCCTCCCCCCCAAAAAAACGCTGCTGTAATGTATAATATGTGTACTGTGGCAGACCTGATACCTGATAGATGATTCCTAACAAATTCCTCCAGAAAATTATAGTATTTTTTTAAAATTTGAACCAATTATATTAAAAACAATAATCTTAAATATCGTGGTTTATGTAATATTGATATTTTTCCTCTTTCACAAGTATTGGATATGAAAAAATTCCGAGCTACGTCCGATAGTTTGCTTGTATAACATTAAATGTAATTTGGGCTACATTTGACCCCATCTTGTAATTACCATTTCAAATTTTTAATTTGTCGTATACGTACGCATATACGGAGTAATATTTGGAGTGTAGAGAAATTTAAGATACGGAAAATCGATTTCGAGAATTCAACGGAAATACACGTTTTGGGGTCCCCTGATGCGGAAATAGTGTTGTTTCTTTTTCAATACGTTTGTTCGTCAGAACATGTCATGTGAACAACACTAGCGTCTAAACCATGTATAAGATTTCTACATTCTCGCTAACGCTACCGAGAAAGTGTAATTCAGGGGCGTGCGGTGACCGATTCCTATGGGTAAGCTCTGTAAATAGCAAGGGTGCAACTTGTGTTTGAGGAGACAAAACGAAAATCCATTTAGTTACTGTATATAAATATTTAATTATAAGTAAGAAAGCCGGCTGTCCCATGTTAATAGATTTACTTGCATGTAAAAGATCCTCGTCGCCCGAGATAATACCTTCTTTCTCCGCTAGGTGGTGAAAGGAGCGTAGTGAAATTTGCGTGGTCAGAGAGAAGAGCGGGCCTGATGGCCCGAGTCTCGCCACGTAAAATAAGGCATTAACTAACTAACCTTTCACCTGTATGTTTTTCAAAAATTTATCTGGTCCCCCAATGGAGATATTGCAATCGAAAAACGGAAAAAATTGCTTGCGGCATAAAGCAAAAGTGACTGTCAAGCCACCACCACTAGTCATAAATTCAAATCCAACTAGTCAATAGTTATCTTCAATTTGTCCACTATTTTTGTACCACAATAAATAATTTTATACTCACCTATAAAAAATTAAAAAAGTTTTCAGTTGTTTATAGGTAAGTCAAAAATATTTATTGTGATACAGAATTAGTCGATAAATAGAAGATAATTATTGGCTAGTTGATTTTGAACTTTTGACTATTCGCGATGCCATGGCAGTCACTTTTCCTTTATACCACACGCTATTTTTTGCATATTTCGACAGCAGTATCTCCGTTGGAGAACTACTGGGATACATTCAGATGGCATCGATTCCCGGTATGTAAACTGTATTTGCACATTTCAAATACATCAAATACGTATTAACCCTTTAAACGATTGAAAAGGATTACATGACACGCCTTATTACATTGTGTGATCACGGAAAGCAAAGGTGTCCAATGCACCCATGTTATGGAGGAAAAATATCTTGTTGCCATGGAAAGATTTAAGTTAGGATTAAATAAATTAGATTGTGTTCTACTATTAATTTTTATGAATAATTAATATATAAATTTGATTTTTCGTCCCGTAATTTGACGGGCTACATCTACTTTTCAATAAATTTCAAAACATACTTATTTCCCCGTTTCTCTTCTAAATCCATTTACTGCGTAAAAATGAAGTAAAAACTGAACAAGAATACTATTTTAACATTTATTATGTAGAACTTATAAGAATATCTATTTCAATTCTAACGACTAATTTCATTATTTTTGCACAGGAAACGTTTGATTCATCAGATCCTGAAGACTCTGTTTTATGCCACGATTACTTGGATGATTTTATCCAAGCTCCACTTTCTGCTGTTTGTGGAATGACGCTGGCGCTTCCGGAAAAGCAAATCAAGTACATCACAAAGCCACAATTTTAACTGAAATGTCTTTATCTTGTTTCTTAAAAATTTCCAACATAAGTTACCAACATAAGTTCCATTTTCCAACATAAGTTACCAAAAACTATTAATATATAGTTAGTTCAATAGTTTGTAATCTACATCTGCGACAATAAATAATATATTTTTTTCTTGCCTACCCTCATTCTTCACCTCTGTTGCTGGAAGTAAAAAGAGTTATACTGCACGAGAGTTGCTATAATAATATTGCATAGTGTTATGAAGCGAATGACAAACTTACCCTCAGTGGGCGATAGTTCAAGCCTGAAGGTTACTAATTGGGATATTTTAAAATGAGTATTGCATGACCAAATACAAATGATGTATCTGAAATCGAATTTAAGTTAAAAAAAAATTAATTGTGAAGTATTAATTATTTTTAATTTACAAAAATATTCTTTGGTCAGCTGATTGGAAGCCAATTCAGGGTAAGACAATTTTCGCCTCAAGATGGCTCAGAAAGCAGTAGACAGATTAAAACATTAGGCCAGAACTGCACAACGCCTGCTCCCGCGAGCATTCTGCACTTGCGAGCCGATCGTCTGCCCGCGGCAGCGCCGAAAGTGCAAGTAGTGGGAAGGAGGAAACTTTGCGAGGAGGAGAGAAGTTGACGTAGCAAGACGCGGCGCGTAGATTGAATGCCTGGGCATCCAATACAATGATCCATGCTGCTAAATTATATACCCACTTGTTTAAATGTATTATGTCTAGTATTTCAAGTTACAAGGGCCATAATTCACTGTTTACGTTCTGTGCACTGCTGTATATCCACCTTTGTTTCCGCCACTGTACGTATTTTCCTTTTCTAATAAAGAAAATAATATGCTCATTGTGACTCTTAAACAATATTTTAAAGTAATAACTTTAAAATAAATGCTTATGTATCAGAAAAAATAATATTTAATTCTAACTAACAAAAAATTGCAATTTAATAATTGATTGTTCACCAGGAATGTTATCATCACCAAATCATAGCAAAATAAAGAAAATCATGGGGGCAATCTCTTACATCAAGATTGATATAAAAATAGAATATGTGCCAATTCCAAGAAGGGAGACAGCACATTTGTAACCATTCTTCCCCATTATGAAATTGAATACAAGAGATCAATGAGCCATCCCCTGTGACGATATATTACTGACAATAATAATAAGATTATCATGGGTATTGATAAATAGAATGTAAAGGGCTTTATATTTCATACGATGTCGTAAACGACTCTACACTCTTGTCTGAAATTTGAGCAGAAAATATTCATGATTTTTACAAGAACAATTTAATAGAACCGTCTTATTCAATTAAATATAGTCAATGAAAAAATAGTGTATTGCTGTCATCCTCAAACAAAAACAACTCAGTATCATTTAGAGTTGTGCTAAACACAAAATTATTTGTTATTACATCGTAGCAAAGCGAATTACATTATCAGCCCTACAAGCAATTTTAATACTTGGTGTCCAAATCTAAAATGTATAATTCGTTGTAGTTTCATATTTCGCCTTTTCATATACCGAGAACAAACATTTGCGAAATAATACAAAAGGCAACATTACTTGAACTGTATATGACCGTCACGTTCTTGTCGATCTCTCTTACATTTACGCGCTATCTTTCGAAATGCGCATTCTGATTGGAGGTCCCCACTCCTAGAGGGAATCTCATCCCCACCCTTCATCGATTTTCGCATTTGCACCCGAGTTTCCCGCGCGCAGCTCCTGACGTCAGTGAAAGTGCAAAATGCTGCATTAGGCCCGTTGACACTAGAAAAGCTGCTTTAATGACGTCACTACAGTGACGATCAAGCTCCCTTTTGGATGAATGCGTCACAGCTGACCATGTGTCAATGGACTTAACGTTTTAATCGGTGTACGAATATAGAACATTTCAACCTTCGCTCTTCGAGAAGAACGCGATAAACCTCTACAGTATGACGATCGAAAATTATCGATAGTCTTGAAATGAAGTATGTGATAAGCCAGAGAACTCCACGGGATTTTATATAGGAACGTCAGAATTAAGCGAGTAGTTACGATGAGATTGTATTATGACCGTGGAATTTTTACCTCTCTTTTACTCTTACTCCACTATTTTTCATTCTTTACTATATTGAAATAATGACAATATTTGAGGAGAAAACGGTCAATAGAAAAAAAACTTTTTGCGGGTTGATAGGCCGTCTATACAGACTCTCAGCATGTAATATTTACGTTCGTATTTGTTTATCTCGGGATCGGGATTTCTTCTTACTATTACGACTAATAATAACAACAATACTCACTTCCACAATAGTTGCTATGTATATACTGTAAATACACACACATACATATAAATATCCAATTTATGACAAAATTTGAATCCAAAACTTTGACAAAATATTATCCTCACTGCCTCATTGTTGCTTTACAAACTACATTTTGTTCATTCGCTCCCTGAATGCATGCTTGGCCAATTTTACTCCCTTCAAGTATTAAATTAATTCTTAAAATTTAAACACAATTTGATCTTAATTTTGGACAATTCCCCATCGTTTACTTCCCTGTAGTAGTTGAACAGCACACTTGACCGACTTTACTCCAAGACGTCAATTCGTTCCACCTCCATTTTCCAATTAGTCCACACCAAAAAAATGTCCGTGTTTGGACACGCATTCCTATATTTCCCATCGATACTTCCAAAATTCCCGGAGACATCTCTAAACAGTTGTTACTGTTCTACGACACTTCCATTCGCGTTTTTTCAACACCACCACGAGATCAACATTTTACGTCAGCACGCCTAACACCATCTCTCTCGTTGTTTCGCGCGCGTCATCTGTCTCAGCTTCAAGAGCGAACTGTACCCAAATACGTTTCTTTTTGCTTCCGCCGCCTCTTTCATTCGATTAATCGCACACTGTCCAATTTTCTGATTGGTCAACCTAATTTATAATTATATTTTACCCCTCCCACGGAATTTACTCACGTGTCCTTTAATTAATCACATTTATACCACAAAGCATATACGTTGTTAAGACAACCACTCAACAAATATAGTATTCCACGATTGACGTAAGAACGCGGATCATTTGGAAAAGCATGGCCCCGAGGACATAGAACGCAGGAAGCGTAGAGACTGCGTGGGAAGTCGTGGTCATACGAAACGGTTGAAATAACCACTCTCTCGAAAGTTACCAAGCTGAACCCAACTGAACATGCAAGCGGTCGGTGTGGTGCGAATGTTTGTTTCAGTATAGACTGGGATATTAGTGAATGAAAGCGAAGCGGATATCTGATGATTAGTTTTGATAGCGTGGCATTGTGCAGAGTAAGAGTTCGAAGGTGTTATTCGCATTGAATTACAATATTGTGATTTTTGTTAATGTAATTTGGGATTTGAATTTAGACTCCGTATTTCGAAAGGATTTATATTAGGATAGCTCCGTAGATGGGGTGACATTGTTAATAAATCGGCTGAAAATAGGTAGTCGCGCATAGGTGATTCAGCTGAAGAACAGCCAGGGCCAGTCGCGTCCGCGAACTAATATCTTAGAAATCATTGAATCCTGTGAAGTATCAAATAGTCGAGGATATTCCGGGAACATTTGTAATCTATTCTAACGATTGGCGGGAGCGCGATAGTAGGGGTATCGAGGACATGTCATGGACCACATCGAGTCCGATGACATCCGAAAAGGACATCTGAGTGTGAGAAGTCATTGTCGTAAGCTGACGAACTTCATTCAAAACCGTATGGTACTTTAATGTTTGTACAGAGGAAAAGTTAATCAGCCTATTCATGAGCTCAATAGAATTTTGTAAAAATGTCAGAATAATTGTTAAATGTTATTTATTTTGAGAAAAGAAAAGGCTGATAATGTATGATAGTTGCCATCAATTTAATAGTTTTAATTCAAAGAACTTTCAGGAATCGTAATTCTGTACAGAATTATACGTCCACATGCAGCAGGTAAGGTGAGAAATGAATGTCGAAACCGGTGATTGGATTTAAAAATGAAATTAATATAATACTATTTTAATATTCAGAAGAAAATCGAACATTTGAAATAAAGCCGTAACCAACGTAGTAAGGAATTTCAATGCACTGTACATGCGTTGTCCTTGGTCCGTGTGTTTATACAATGACGTGAAACCATTGTAAATTTGAAAGTTGAGTGAATTTGTGAGTTTAAAAATTATGATAGGTTGAAAGAGTAAAAAGTACAATTATGTTCAGTTCAGAATATACAATAATGAACAATATAGAGATATTGTACATTTTATAAACAACCTCATAAACGACCTGGATGATCGGAAGTTGGCGGTGGCACGGTTCCTTGTTGTCGTTTCATTGTTCACTGTGTTCCTTTTTGGTGTTAATCAATAGGTGAGTATATTTTTAAAATTTATGATACTGTAATGCTATTATCTTTCAAAGAAATTCTCTTTAAAACGAGGGAGGAATATAAAACGGCGTGCGCTCTGGAGCGACAGCCGAGGCGGGAACTAGGTCGCGAGAGCGAGGGCCGAGAGGCTGGACCACTTGGTACCAAAATGCGTTAAAATTACGCAGCGACAATTTCATATTTAAATTATTACTGTACATAAAATCCAGAATGTAAATTTTTAATGGTATTATCCAAAAGACGGGGAAATTACGACTCGAAACGGGAAACCAAGTATCAGTGTTTTCGTTTTTGGCTGTGAAAGAAATGGATTTGCGCCAAAAGAAGAAGAAAGTTTCTACGGAATCATCATTCCAAAGTAGGGAAACGTTTCTAACTGATTTGAGAGCAATAATGTGGAAATAATTTAAAATAAATGACTAGGCGTTGAAAATTATAGAACACAAATCTCAATTATGAATTGTAAGCAGCAAAAGACTTTCTTATCAATCGAATAAGTTTCATCCAGTTTCTCTTGTCTTACCGAGGAAATTTATTTATTTATTCATTTATTTATTTGACGAAAAAACAGTAAAAACTGTATATGACGTGTGGGGAAAGAGATTTACCTGCGCACATTTTCTTAAGGGCCAGAATAAAAAATAAAATTACAAAAAACGAAAATAGAAAACGAAAAAATGAATTTAGAAAATAATTATTTTAGAAAAATAAAATTATTTGAAAAATGTTTGTTCCCGAGTTATAGAAAATCCATTTCAACGGTAAATGAACTACAAGCAAAAGAAGTGCTCAACAAAACGTGCGCACAGTGAAGCTACATTTACGTCCAGAAGCAAAACAAGGGGCCATCTCAGCATTTGCTCAATGGATCAGGGAAACTGGACAAAAACCTGCTCGAGATGGGGGTCATTGACCCGGAAGCTGAAGTACATTACTTGTTACAGGCGTATTAATTTTTTTTAATGTATACAATACAAACGTAAACTAATTCATTATATATCATTGTTTTGTTACAGTAAACATTATTTTTCTTTTTCACTATCAGTATAGTCTCTAATTGTATAGAAACAGTTTTAGAAATGCTGATACGATCCCTTGTTGTGCGTCTAGAAAATAAATGTAGCTTTCTTTCCCCACAGTAACGATCAGATTAAGCGGTAATTTTTTTACATTAAATAAATGTAAGATTAAATCTCAAATCGTAAGATTAAATTTCAGCGTGATTGAAGGTTATGAGGTTATGTTTGATTGTTTTACTGTCATGGTTTCAACATACCCTGAAAATGTGATTAATGCAAGGAAAATAGGAATGATCAAGGTTTATTAAGCGATGTTATTAAATACTGTTAGTATTTATGATTGTATTACGAATTTTTAACGAAAATGCTTTAACAATTTTCATTATTTCTAACGTACATTAAATTTTTATTGGTTTATAAAGCACATTTTCGTCTGGAAGATATCCAACAAATTCCTGAGTACTATGACGAGAACGCAAAGTAACAACAAACATCACTAGGAAAATCGAAATTAAAATATAGTACAATGCCATCAATATTTTCGAATTGTTCTAAATATTTATCGTCAGTAGCAACATCAAAAGAGAGTGCTTTAAGTATCAAAATCTGCAACATGTAATTAATAACGGCCTTTCATTGAAAGCGAATGCAAGAACAAATTTTGTCTTGAAAATTTTCAGTGTGTGACATTGTGACAATTCATTGCATTGAAGAGTAAAGTGCTACATTTTGATTAATGTTACAAGAAAAATAAATTTTATACTGTAAATTATTGTTTACTGATGAATCTACTTTTTGGGTTCCTTGTGGTTATATTGTAGGTTATTCCTTAATGTCTTTCCATATCTCTTTCTCAATCCACACATTTGAGTATTTATATTACGACATTGGGAAAGAGATATTAATTTAACTTTCTTAATACTGGAATTTGTAGGTAAATAATAGTCATGCAGTAATCATTTTAATAAATAATGGCATGCACATTTGAACACCCAATTCTTGTTTTCGCTCCCTCGAACACAGAATGGATTGTACAGAAAGAAATGCTATTTATATGCAATCATTTATTTTATTGCTTTTCTATTGTTAGGTGGAAACGAACTACTGTAAATTCCAGATGCAAACTAGCTATTCTGAACAATGTTATTAAATATTAGAAGCGATGCCAAACAACACAACTGAACCCGATCACAGCTAAACAAGCGACAGAGCACTCACGCGGTTTGTTTATGCTACAAACTTTCTGGGCACGGCAATATGGCGGAGGTGGCTTCAAGTTTATGACGTCATGCCATTTCCATGTATTCTTAGCAAATAGTATAAAAGATAATAGTGGAAACTCGGGCAAATGCTGAGTTCGGGCCCATGCTGATGGGCGGCACAAACGATAAGTGATTGTGCTGCCCCTAGCGGCCTGAGGTGTACACTACAAGACAGGCGTAAATGTTGCCAATAGAATACAACCGTGTGTACCATTACCTATCGTCATTATCATTGGTTTTAATTTATACATTAAAGTACTTGCGGCAGAGCATCAAATAACAATATCTACACAGATATTCTTCTACCAAATTATCTCTCAGAAAACTACGAACAAACTTGACTTTCACACCTTGTAAGTTGGCACACACGAATTCTTGCGCTGTAGTTTACACCTCGAATCGCAGGAGAGCGCTGCTTTACTGTCACCAAAATATTCGAGGAGTCTCCACTATTATCTTTTATACTATTTGTTCTTAGCTCCATGAATTAGATACACATTGTTTTGTTTATATGACGTCATAATGACAAATGACGATTACAATGCGACTTTTCACTTTCGACGCAAGCCATAGAGGAGAGATATACTAGAGTGCGCACCGAGCTGCGCAGAAGGCCCGGCCGGGTATCAACATCTCTCGCGCCAGTGTCACGTGACTTTGGGACAGCTAGGTGGCATCTATAACACCCGTCTCGCATTAAATGATTTATATTTATACGTACTTAAGATGTTTCATTCCAGCGTTATTTTCTCATTTATTAATCAACCCTAAAAATGTTGCTTATAGCAGAAAAGTGAATTTAAGTTTTTCTGCTCTATTTGCTCAAGTATATGAAAATTCCGATTTTGTCCAACTTCACACTTTCAATCGCATACTCCACTAAACCTGTTTTACAAGTACAATTACATAGGACTATAAATAAAAAATATTTGTAAAATAAATTAACTCCATGGGATGCATTAATCCAAATTTCTATTACTCAATGTTAGACATTCTACTATTGAAGATTCACATCAGTGTCATGTATTATAGCAAGTTATCAAAATGATATTTCAAGGATTTATAGAGGGAAAAAGGCTTTTACCTTTGATTTATATTTTGATTTATTTAGTCAAAAACGTAAAAACTGTATGTGACATATGGGGGAAAAGTTCCATCTTCACTCATTTTCTTGAGCTTCAAAAGCTCTTCCCAATATTTTAACCACCACATTAGACATTTTCCCTCCTGAGTTATATAATACCTATTTGCATCGATAAACAAACTGGATGTTTTATTTTTTTTCTTTGTATTACTAACAACAGTAACATGCCACTGGCTTTACTCCTACCACTACTAGCAAGTAAGCTCAAGAAAACCTGGGCTTAGTGAAGCTACATTTATGTCCAAAGGCAAAACAAGGGGACATCCCAGCATTTGCTCAATGGATCAGGAAAACTGGACAAAAACCTGATCGAAATGGGAGTCTTTGACCTGGAAGCAGAAGTACATATTTTTCAAATAATTTACTAATAAAAATCAACTACAATCATACAAATTACTAACACTAACATACTATAAACACAACTTACACCAGTAAATACACATAGGATTAATGCTCTCTAAATAAAATCATTTTGTTGTTAACTGATCTAATACTATTTTTTGGTAAATTTGGGTGTGCTCTCTTCCTACATGTTTTAATCTTATGTCAATATATTTAAACAATTTTGCCTTAATTAAATACATCCTGTGATTCATTATGTCCTTTTGACCAATAATATAATATGTTAAGTTACTAAAAAAAGAACTATTCACAAATTCTCTCAGACATCTATTTACAATTGTACTACATGCTGCCTTTTTTAAAATGTCACCTCTCCCCTAAAGTATTCTTACTTCTACCTCTGCTCTTTGGAGATTTTTTATAACATGTGCAGAAGGGTATTTGTCCATAATCATCCTTCCTCTTAATGAAGGAATATGATCCTTCATCACTATCAGTCCGGCAAAGAACTAGCTTGAAGTCACACAAGCAAGAGACTTTTGCAACTTTGTAACTAAAAATCCTTCAATATAAGTTACAATGTCCACAACACAGGGAGACAATCTAGTTTCAAGATTGTGTACTGATGGCAAGTACATATGGTCAGTTGGTACCTCACTGCCCAGTTCAGGATCATTCACATGTGGCACACTTGCATACTCGCGTGAACTAACATTTAACCCAGTTGTTTCATCCTGTGGAACGCAATTTGCAAAGTTAAATTGTTATTGCACTTCTTGAAAAAAGAAAGAATTTTGGATCGTAAGCAGTGAACAAATATCCACAACGTCCCAAAATAATTACGCTGTAGCACCACAAACAGCAAACAGCACGCAAAGCTACATACAGCACCGCACAGCACGAGCTGCCGGTGTCCCAAAGTCACGTGACTTATGACCACCTCATGTTGAAACCTGCGCAGTAGGCTTATGCGCACTCTAGTTGTATCTCTCCTCTATGACGCAAGCATGGTGACGCAAGGAAAGTTATAAAATGTTTCGAATTGTCGTTTGATTCAGCAACGAACTAGTAAACCATAAAATTTTGTATGCGCCACGGGTATTACGAGATGTTTTCGCCCCTCTGGCGACTTCCAACCCCTCGGGTTTGGAAGTCGACCTGGGGGAATACCTCTACGTAACGCCCTAGATACATTAATAACTATTCTAAGATGAAGAATACGAACCACGGTGCACGGTATAAGAGATATAGGTGGGTTCACTCCCAGTCTAAAACTGAAGCTAATGTGAGGCTAGTTCTCACAGCTATCGTTGTATAAGCGCTGTGAACGACTTGGGCATTTTTTGGGGACAAGATGGCTTCTATTGATAGCACGATGAACAGTAGACTTGACTGATCTCTTCGTAGTAAAAACTTTATTCCACAGTATGAAGTAAATTTAGAAGTTTCCAAAGTGAGTCGAAAATCAATGTATTAAAAACAAATAGGTTGAAGTTTTCTCCAGAAAAGGCCAAAATTAAATGACAATGATTATATTGCGTCAAGAATTTCAACAATGAAAATGTTATGCGAAATGTGGTAAGTACATATACCACTTATTCACCTTACACTATCAGTAAATTATCAAATAGATACACAGTCATTGTCAAATCATACAAATCAATATTGTGAAAATAAACAAGCAAACTAGTATAGTCATTATTTATACACAAATTTGGAAAAAATTCCACGACTTAAATTGTGCAATCAAAGAATATAATGCAGAATGCAAATTGAAAATTGCAGAATTTGCATGCTAAAAACTAAAAGTGAAAGATAATCCAGATAGATTTGCAGGTAATATTTCTAAGAATGTTTACAATGGTAAACATGCATTTGATATTAGTTTTCAATAATATTAAAAAATTAATAAGTTAAGATGTATGGGATATGATTTGCAGACCATACCTGAAGATTTGTTATAATTATATTAATTTGTTATAATTAAAATGGTAATTTTTAAGATGAATAAATGTAAGAATTTTTTTGTTTATCTTATAATTTTTAATTCTTGTTTAATTTTGTTGAACTCCCAGTAGTTATGTTGGGCAAAGACAGACACTGCCTTTGGAACATCATGCCTATTCATCAAACATATCTGAAGACCGTGATCCTCATACTGAACTTTATAGGTATGGTAAATGTGTATCTTGCTTATTGTGTACTATTTTTTATTAATATTAATTATTGATTTTTTTCTAGTTATATGAAATTACAAACTTCATGAAGTGTAATTTACTACCTAAGAAATAAAAATATATTTTTAAAACTTTTTAATTTTCAGAAGATGATTATGAAACAATTTTGAGGGAAGCAACTGTAATTCATGAAGAAGATTAATTGAATGTATCCAAAGGGTGTCAGACAAACGTGTTGATGTTTGAAAAAATATTTGAGAATAAACAAATGGTTAGTCTTCTTCAGAAATCATAGGACATGATTGTGAAATGTGAACCAGAGAATGTGATTTTTGCACATATTGTTGACAAGATATGATTATAAAAAGGCAACTGATGTTATTTCAATATAGGCATAGAGGTTCTGTATATAAATATTAGTAAGAACATGGATTATTCACGGTTGTGATATTCTGTGCAGTGGTTCTAAAAAGTACGTTCAAGAATGAAAATCTTCATATTTTTGTTCTTGAAATTAATTTTATATTTTTGAAGCCTTGTTGTGTTTCAATTGATAACACTTGATAATTATTAATCAATTAATAATTCAATTGATGACACAATTGATAAATATTAATACTACAAAAACAATGTGTTACAACTATAGTACAAATTGGGTCATGCGTTTCGCGTAAAAATACTTTCAGTAATTTAAAATTCTTGCCTTCCAATTTTTATCAACACCCAGAAACATGATATTTTCAATTGAAACTCAACATGGCCCACTTCTATTCACCACCGTAGCACTACAAATAGACAATAACGCAATCATAACTCTGTGTGAGAAAAGCCCTTCATAAGCAGAAATTAAGATATTCTACCTGTCACCAGATGTCACGAAAAGTTGCATGAATGACATAAGACTTTTCTCAAAAATTAATTATTCTTCTTCGTAAATTCATAGTAAAAGCAATTTTACAATAGATGGTTTGCACCTACCCAGCAGCATCTTGAAATTTAAGTACAGGTACATGAATGTTAATAATGATAATTCTGCAATAAATATAAAATGTATATATAAGTTACTTATGTAACATTTGTGTACATTAATGTATTTAGGAAACTAAGAATGTATGTAAACTATTTATGTATACTGTTTGTAAGTAGGTTATGTGATTTGGGGAATTGTAAGTCATGAAATTGTAATTATTTCAGAAAATAATATGTACAAATTTAATATTATTAATATTGAAATAAAGAATTGAGTTGAACTACATTTTACATAAACTACATTTTTTTAATTTGTAAAACATTACTAGAAAATTATAATTGACACTGAAATTGTTTTTCAATGAGGGTCAGTGATGAATATACTGTTGCAGAGAACAAACCTATTGACTGCTGAACAACATGAATGTCAGATGAATGGTAAATCACTGTTTAAGTGATTTTCGTAAATTTTATCTCTTTTTTTAGTTGATATAACTCCAAGTGCTGTTTTTAAATGGAAATCCTCATTCTTTGGACTTAAATCATATAATTGCAGATACACATGGCTCTCGCTACAAAACATTTCAAACAAGTGGTGCTACAGAATGACACAGACTTTCCCGTATTAGTTTTCTATTTTCCTGGGTCTTCGCTAGCTATTCGGAATTGCCACATACTCTTTCTTGCCAGCTACCATCTATCATCGCCAAAAGTACATTTTTTTGTCATTTTCTTAATTTTTCGGTTTCCTATTGGTAGAACAGAAACATTAATTTTAGAATATTAAAGAAAACAAAAACCTAGCCGTAAATGGCAATTTTCTTTTAAAAATTATGTGCCATTTAAGAGAAAATGGCGTTTTAGCACTACTAAAAATGCGAAATTTGAAGCTCATATTCACAGAAAATTTTTGAGTTTTCAAAATACTTTATTTGAAGTTATTTGAAGCACTTACACTCACAAATATAATCATCTTTACAAATTGCGGATAATGTGCATATTAAAGATGTGAGAGATCTTTCAAAAAATTTACATTTATATAATTTTTGAAAAAAACAAAAAAAACTCAAAATAAACTTCACGCTATACTAATGAGTGTAATTAGCACTATCCGTTACAAAAGTTTCAAGAAAAAAATTGCAGCCATATACGAGAAAATGACGTTTGAGTATTTCTGAAAATCCCGAAATTTGAGCTACTTTTCACAGAAAACGGTAGTGTTTTCGAGAAACTTTACTTGACATTATTTAAAGCATATATAGTCGTAAATATAATAATGTAAAAAAATTGCCGATAATGTAAATATTAACGACGTGAGAGACAAGTAAAAAAATTTACATTTTTGTAATTTTTGAAAAAACCAACCGATAGACCAAAATGGCTTTTATGTCATTGATAGAGTACATTTACCACTATCCCTACCAAACGTTTAAAGAAAAAATTTGGAGCCGTTTTTGAGAAAATTTTGTTTTTGTAATTTTTTAAAATTGCACATATTGCACGCAATATTGCACGAAAACTACCAAAATTGTGAAAAACATTTACATGACCTTTATTAAAGAACTCAATATGCAGAACAAATTTTATTTGAAGAAAAAATCTCTATCTTCAATTTTGTAGTTGGAGAAAGATGCCGAAAAAAATTCGAACTTTCACAAATTTCGAAAATTCAGAGCTGTACGTGAAAATCGGACCTATGCCATGTTAAAAAGTGTATTTTCCTCTATTCATACAAGAAATTTAAAGAAAAAATTTGGAGCCGTTTTTGAGAAAATGTTGAAAATTCCCGGGGGGCTTCATATAAAGTACCCCCAAATTTTAAAGAATCTTTTTCAAAATCACAAAGCTTCGACTAGAATCAGATCGACTGGGGAATATCAATTTTGAAGAAAATCGACCGAACGGTTTAGGCGCTAGCGTTGACCACAGACGGACAGACGGACGGAATGCCGTCAATCGATTTTTAAGTATAAAGAAGCAACAAATCATGGATTTTGACCACACCACGAGATAGAGGATTTTTTCCCTTAATTTAGCAACTGGTTTTATCCACTTATTCGTTTTCACGGCCCGGCAATTAATTTTTTTCCGCCGAAAATTGGCCATTTTTTCGCGCAGCATTACATAACTTTCCCTGTACTACGTATATCACTCCGTGTATACGTACGTATACGGGAAAGTAAAACATTGTCAGCCTATACACCAGTACCGCCTAACCAGTACAGCCTAACACCCCTGTCAGCCTATATAAATAGGTCTTAAAAGAACCCGATACATTTACAGTAGCGGTTCCCCAATTATGTGTATTCAGTGACGGTTAATGTTTTCTTGCAGCGAAAACAGCAGAAAATACTAAATTCGCGAGACGCTATCATCAATGCCCAATCCGATCGTGCGAGGGTACGGGTAAGCGAGGAACTAGCCTCAAACTGGCTTCAAAAATTTTGCCGAAAAGGCGGCTAGTTGACACACCTATATATCTTACACCGTGCCCGGTGAAGAGATACGAACTGAAATTCAGCCGCGTTCACGAACTGAAAATTCACGTTGTTGAGAACCGACTCCTTATTGGTGAACGAACTTTTCGTGTCAAAAGAACCGTGCGACCGTCAACTTCCGATTAACCCGGATTTACTGTTCTATTCGTTCGGTGATGAAATGCAGTGCAACACTGTCATTTATTGTAATTACTTCTTTTATTGTTATTATTGCCGGTAGTAATTTTGAATTTCAAGTTATATGTCCTAGTGTAGTGTGTTGTTGATTGTGTGTTCAGATCCATTATGTTCCGTTCAGGACTGATTTTTTTCGCCGGTGTTAGAACTAATGTTCCAGCTGTTACTGCCCCATCAGTGTGAGTTCAGTGCATAGTTAAAGGTAAGAGATGGTTTTCATGTGTGATTTATATTGTTCCAATATCATTGTAAAGAATATTATTAGAATTGATGCAATTCATCAGAAGAAGATGGGAACGCGTATGCGTGAGAGTTAACTTATGGATGTAAATTGTATGGTCATTAATTCTGAATTTCAAAGAGCCTCTATTGTTTAACTTATATCGTGCTTTTAATTAAGCGTGCAATATACTAAATTTTCATCGAAAAATTATGCTTATAAATATAATTCTTGAAAAGAAGATTTTAAGTGTACTGTTCTTGCATTCTAGCTATATAAATACATTGGTATACAAACATTCTCCAGTTGGCAAAATTACATGAATAATAGGGAGTAAATGCCCAAGCATAAGTTAGCCAATGTTTGTAAAATTAATGAAAATCATTTGAACTTTGTTTCATGGGGTGATTAAAAAGGGTAATTTAAAACTTTTTTATTCTCTGTAGGATTTTGCTATCAATTTTGTGATAGCTCTGCCATTATTATCGATGATGATTAAATCTAAATAATGAATCAGATTGTAGTTTTCCATTTCATGAGTAAAAGTTACGTACATAGTCATTAAAAGTCTGCAGAATGTTAATTTTTGAGTTGGTATAATAGACCATAAGTCATCTATATAGTGACATTCAAGATTGGTGTAAAATTAAGATTGTTTAAACACACATTTTCTAAGTCTCTCTTGACTAGTTCTGAAATTAATGAGGACAAGGATGAACCCATAGAAGTGCAACTTATTTGTTTATAGTTCTTATGATTGTAGCAAAAATTATTATTGTTTAGTAAGATTGTGTGGGGTGCTGTTGAATAAGTTTTTCAGGGGCACCATAATTGGTCTATGGGAATGTTCATGTTTTGGATTCTGTTGAGTAGTTATGAAGATTTTTTATTGTGTGTAACAATTGTATTTAACATATACTTTGATTTATTCAATATGAATTTAGTGAATTCAAAACTTGATGAATTTATGTTAGATATGATGACTGTAACTGATCCTGTTGATGAACTTTTGGTAATCCATTAGCCCCCTTCCTACAACTTGTGAAGATCAACTTTGTGTGTGTGTGTGTGTGTATATATAATCTTAAACAATACAAATATAAAGTTGGTAAATTTAATTTATATAATTTTTAGTCTCCTTCTTTGGAATCTTCCTGTCAGGTCTCTATTATTCATGGAGAAAGAAAATTGAAAAACAAGAAGAAGAAACTGCCTGTAAAATATTTGTTCAAAAAATTCATCAATAAATGATAAACTTACAGGTAGTACATATTCAAATTATATTAAAGTATCTTATAATATTTCAGTCACTATTCCAAGAAAATATAGATATCAAAAACATTTATTTCTTGGTCATACCTAAAGGCGAAAATGCATATGCGTTAAAGTTTAACGGTTAAACAAACCATTACTAATCAATAAAGAAGAGAAGATATATTTGGGAACCAGTAAATATTATCATGAAATACTAATTTTTCTTAAATAGTACATTCAAGCAATAATTCATTTACAATTATCAGAAGATTTTTACTTTTTTGTATACGTTGGTATGTACGGAGTAATATTTGTAATAAGGAAAGTTGTTTTTGAAAGTTGATTGATTTTGAAAGTTATGTAGTAGGAAAGTTATCTGAGGAAAAGTCGATTTCGAGATTTCAACGGAAATACACGTGTTGGGGTCTCCTGATACTAAAAGAGTGTTTATTTTTTCAAAACGTCCGTCCGTCCGTTCGTCCGTCTATGAACATCACTAGTGCCTCAACTATTTTTTTCGTTTGTTTCTCATGCCTTGAACACGCACATTTCCAGCAATTTGTATACTTTATTGCATTTGTAAGTAGAAGCGCTCCAAATAACCTCCAATAATGTTTTCGAAAACTCAATACTTTTTTGTGAAAAAGTGCTTCAAATTCCGCATTTACAAAAAAACACAATATTCTTAAAAAACGGCTCCAAATTTTTCAAATATAATTTTTTGAAATATCTTTCACACCGTTAATAATCACATTTCCAGCAATTTGTAAATTCTATTTTATTTTGCGAGGTAAACTGATTCAAACAACTTCAAATGAAGGTTTTCGAAAACTAAAATTTTTTATGTGAAAAAGAACTTCTATTTTCGAATTTACTGTAGCGCTGAAATGTCATTTTCTGAAAACGGCTCCAAATTTTGCAAAGAAAATTGCCTTTTAGGGCGATGTTTTTGCTCTTCTTCAGTATTCTTAAAATATTTCCTTTCTACTATTAGGAAACCGAAATATTAAGAAAATGTCAAAAAACTGTACGTTGAGCAGCGACAGATGGCAGCTGGCAAGAGTGTGTGGCTAGCCCGAATAGCTAGCTGAGACTTAAAGAAATAGAAAACTAATACTGGAAAATCTGTGTCATTCTGCAGCACCATTGTGTAATGTGTAACAGCCATAGTTTAAGATGTCATCTTCAGATGTATATCGTACCTTAAAGATCAGACTCAAAGAGTAGAAATACCGTACTGGCACGAAAGGACATTATTTACTTATCTTTCCAATTCTTTGCCAATTGAGCATGGGGACCGCAAGGTTCGATCTTAGGTCCTATCCTCTTTCTGTTATACGACGTGCCCTCGTCTATTAAACTAGTGGAGCTATCGCAGCACATACTTTCCCGTATTATTGGAAAAACTACGTAGTACTGAAATATTCAACTTTATGCGCTACAAACATCTTGGCTATTTTTTGAAAATGTCCAATTCAACCAAGAAGCGAATAACTCACTGTTTTCATCGCAGTGTTGTCAGAACTATGTGAATTCTACAACTGCACAAAAATAGAATACAAAATTTTTGTAGACCTATTGGAAAAAGAAGCCTGATACCCTGGACAATATAGAAATGCATTCCATAAGGTCATGATGAGAGAAGAGTATTCTAAAACCATGCAAAAATACTCTACTCATTACAAATGGTACAGAATTTGGTGGAAAAACTAAATATTTTAATGTAAATATCAACATAAATTAGACAATTATAACCTCTTTTCATACAGATCCATCACGTCACAACAACCACACGTAATTCACAGATATTCACGAGCGCAAAGTGAATTCCTTTGTTGCAGACCCTGCATTCTGAGAGCTATTAATTCTTTTTACTTATTTCAAAAAATTCAAAATAAACAATTTCTAAAATATTAATGTGTAAGTGTATTACAAAAGTTCGAATGTAAGAAAGGAACAAAGAAATAATATACAAAATTGCACATTCTAATTTACGATGCACCCAGCAGTCCGAAGCGCAGTAAATTTACAGCGGGCTATTATGTTTGTCACAAAATTATAAAAAATCTACTCGTATTTTTAAAAAACTAAGTATGACCTTATTTGAAGATGTGGTTTTGATCAATACTTGTAATTGATAAAAAAATGTATTTTTAAAATTGTATTTGTAAGAAAACGACGAAATCCAAGTGCAGTAAATTCCGAGCGAGCTATTATATTTGTCAGGAAATTATAGAAAAACTACTCAAATGTTCAAAAAATCCAACATGCCCTTATTTTAAGATCAGTTTTTGATGAACATATTTCATTAAGAAAACCAATCGTATTTTCACAATTGTAGTTGTAGAAAGACGTCCATATTTTTAAATTTTTTAAACTTTTTGCAAAATTAGGCATTTCAACGAACATGAAAGCTGCACCATTCTCTTATGCTTACTTTATGCTATCTCAGGTCCAAATTTAATAAAAAAAAGTATGGTTTTTAAGAAAAAATAATTTAAAGAAAATAACTAGTGCTACAACAGCACATATTTTCTTGAATTATTGGAAGCAGCTACGTAGAATTGAAATATTGCACTTTCTGCCGTACTAACATCTTAGATATTACTTGAAAACGTCCAATTCAACCAAGAAGCGATCAACCACGGTGTAAGATATATAGGTGTGTTAACTAGCCGCCTTTGGGGCTGTTCGTACAAGCAAGCCTAATTATATAAAGTATACAAATGCACATTGTATATTAATTCCATTGCAGTACTTTTACTTGTGCTAATAACAGCACTTAAAAACCATCCTTAGAGAAATCACAAGACTGGTGGCTTGTCTGTAAGTATTACCGCCAGTGGTACTTTGCTATCAAAGGAATGGAAGTATTGATGTAAATAACTCTTATCACAGTCACCTCAGCAAAACATCAACTTCCAGGGGCAAATTTTCTGAAGCCAGTTTGAGGCTAGTTCTACACTTGTCCGTACGGTGCGCACGATCGGTTTGGGTCGCGGAGTACGATATACATCTGAAGATATCTAAAACTGTGGCTGTTACACATTTCTTTAAAGATTAATGTGTAAATGTATAACAAAAGGTCGAATGTAAAAACGAACAAAAATAATATACAAAATTGCAAATTCTAATTTACGACGCAACTGGCTGTCTGAAGCGCACTAAATTTGCAGTGGTTTATTATGTTTGTCACGAAATTATAGAAAAACTACTCGTATTTTCAAAAAATTAAGCGTGACCTTCTTTGAAGATGATTTTATAAATATTGAGATGCCATCTATCGCCGCACAAAGTAATTTTTTTTTACATTTTCTTAATTCTTCGGTTTTCTAATGGTAGAACGGAAATATTAAATTTAGAATATTAAAGAAAACAAAAACCTCGTCCTTAAGGGCAATTTTTAAAAAATGTAGCCGTTTCCAAAAAACTGGCGTTTAAGTGTTACTAAAAATGCGAAATTTGAAGCTTTTTTCATAGAAAAGTTTTGAGTTTTCAAAAAACTACATTTGAAGTCATTTGAAGCACTTACATTTACAAATATAATAGTGTTTACAAATTTCTGGTAATTTGCATATTAAAGATTCGAGTAAACTTTCAAAAAAAATTACATTTGTGTTTTTTGAAGAAATAAAAAATATCCAAAAATGAACTTTACGTCATATTAATGAGTGCAATTAGCACTATCCGTTCCAAAAGTTTGAAGAAAAAAATTGGAGCAATTTATGAGAAATTGGCGTTTGAGTGTTTCTGAAAATTCCGGAATTTTGAGCTAGTTTTCAGAGAAAACTGTTATCGAGAAACTTTGAAGAAAGTTATTTAAAGCCCATGCACTCGTAAATATATTAATGTAAAAAAGTCGCCGCTAATGTAAATATTAATGATGTGAGATTCAAGTCGAAAACATTACATTTTTGTAATTTTTGGAAAAACAAATGAATAGAGCAATATGTCGTTTATGTCATCTCATAGAGTACATTTAGTACTATTTCTACCAAAAGTTTAAACAAAAACGTTTGAGCCGTTTTTGAGAAAATCTTGTTTTTGTAATTTTTTAAAATTGCACGCAATATTGTGCAAAAACTACTAAAATTTTCAAAAAAGATGAAAGAACTCACTTTGGAGAAGAAATTTTATTTGGAGGAAAAATCTCTATCTGCAATTTTATAGTTGGAGGTAGTCGCCGACAAAAATTCAAAATTTTGTAATTTTTAAAAATTTAGAGTTTTCAACCGACATTAGACCTACATCATTCTCTTAAAGGACCTTCAGACTATCCAACAACAAAATTTGGTCAAAATTGTTCGCCTATTTTTTTTGAAAATTTTGAAAATGTCTTAGCGGCTTCCAAAAGTACCCTCCAAAAATTAAATATCGGTGTCAAATTCCTGGGTCACTCTGGTCAAGGGCCGCGGGGTCATTCTGATCGATCGGAGAGTATCAATTTTGGAGAAAATCGGCTGAATGGGGAGCGTTGTTCACGGACGGACGGACGGACGGACGGACGGACGGACAGGCGTTTTGCTTTCAATTGGTTTTTCGGTATCACGGACCCACAAAATAGGGATTCTGGCTGCACCACGTATTAGGAGAATTTTGTCTTAATTTAGCAACTGGATTTATCCATTTTTTCATTACTAGGGCCCTATAATAAGAGTTTTCTGCCGAAAATCCGCCATTTTCAAAATCAAAATCAAAATTTTGCCATTTTTAAAATTCAGGCTTAACCGTGAAAGTCGGACCTATGCCACCTTAAGTGTATTTTACTCTATATTTACATGACTTATAAAGAAAAAAATGGAGCCATTTTTCAGGAAATTTTGAACATGTCTGGGGGTCTTCATGAAAAGTACCCCAAAATTTTGAAGTTTTTCAAAATCGACGCGCCTTGAGTGGAGCCAGATCAATTGAGGAATATCCATTTAGGAAGAAATCGTACTTATGGTTTAGGCTCTAGTGTTAAGTCTGACGGACGAGTAATTGGAGCGACGGACAGTCGGAGCGACGGACGGACGAACGGACGGACGGATTGACGGACCATAGACTAAAGGGGTATACATCTTTACTCTATAGTCGGACGGACGGACAGACACAGAGACGGACGCACGAACGGAAGTATTTAAAAGAAAAAAAAACAACAAAAAAAACCCACTTTCAGTATCATGGGGCCCAAAACGTGTATTTCCGTTGAAATCTGTAAAGCGATTTTCCGCAGAACCACATAACTTTCCCTATACTAAATATGTTAATCCGCATAAAGATACGTATACGGGAAAGTAAAAGGTATTAGACATCGCGGTGGTATTAGTCAATGATGACGATTATGACATAGGAACATTTGATTACAGAAATGTTAAACCATGTAGGCAGGTGGAAAAATTTAATTGTAAATAATAGTGCATTTGCTGAATTACGATAGTGGTTATAAATTATGCATATTAATTACTTATTGTTGTATATATATTTGTTATTGTATATATAATGTATTGTTGTATATATATTTTATATGTCAGGTGCATAATAAATAGAAGATATAGACGTTATAACATCATGGCCTAGCGAAAGAGAGTAATGGTGCTGCAGAATGACACAGATTTTGTAGTATTTGTTTTCTAATTCTTGTAGTCTCGGCTAGCTATTCGGGCTAGCCACATACTCTTGCCAGCTGCCATCTGTCGCTGCTCAACGTACAGTTTTTTGACATTTTCTTAATATTTCGGTTTCCTAATAGTAGAACGGAAATATTTTAAGAATACTGAAGAAGAGCAAAAACATCGCCCTAAAGGCAATTTTCTTTGCAAAATTTGGAGCCGTTTTCAGAAAATGACATTTCAGCGCTACAGTAAATTCGAAAATTGAAGTTCTTTTTCACATAAAAAAAATTTAGTTTTCGAAAACCTTCATTTGAAGTTGTTTGAAGCAGTTTCACTCACAAATAAAATAGAGTTTACAAATTGCTGGAAATGTGATTATTAACGGTGTGAAAGATATTTCAGAAAATTACATTTGTTTGATTTTTGAAAAAAACCAACAAAAAATACACCAAAATTAACTTTACACCATATTAAAAAGTGCAGTTAGCTCTGCCCATTCGAAAAGTAAGAAGAAAGTAGTGGTGCTACGGTTTAACACAGACTTTCCCGCATTCGTTTTCAAGCGTCCGCTAGCTATTTGGACTTGCCATATACTCTTGCCAGCTGCCATCTATCGCCGTCCAACGTACATTTTTTTTGGCATTTTCTAAATTTTTAGGTTTCCTAATAGTAGAATGGAAATATTTTAAGAATATTAAAGAACAGTAAAATCTTGTCCTAAACGGAAATTTTCTTTGAAAAATTTGGATCCGTTTTTTAAGAATATTGTGTTTTTTTGTAAATGCGGAGTTTGAAGCACTTTTTCACAGAAAATTATTGAGTTTTCAAAAATCATTATTGGAGATTATTTGGAGCGCTTCTACTTACAAATGCAATAAAGTATACAAATTGTTGGAAATATGCGTGTTAAAGGCATGAGAACAAACGAAAAAAACGTACTCGTACAAAAGAAAAAAACGAAAAATATAGTTAGGGCGCTAGTGATGTTCATATACGGACGAACGGAAGGACGTTTTGAAAAAATAAACACTTTTTCAGCATCAGGGGATCCCAAAACGTGTATTTCCGTTGAAATATCGAAATCGACTTTTCCTCAATAAGTGAAGAGAAACTTGACGAAAGTTATTCGATTGATGAGAAAGTCTTTGGCTGTTTACAAATTACAATTGAGATTTGTGTACTAAAAGTTTCAACGCCTGGTCATTTATTTTACATTATATCCACTTTATGTTCTCAAATCGATTAGAAACGTTTCCTTACCTTGGAATGATGATTTCGTAGATACTTTCTTCTTTTGGCGCATGTCAATTTCTTTCACAGCCGGAAACGAAAACAGTGATACTCGGTTTCCCGTCTCGAGTCATAATTTCCCCGTCATTTGGATCACACGTTTTAAAACCCATATTCTGGATTTTATGTACAGTCATAATTGAAATATGAAGTTGCCGATAACTGCGGCGCAGAATGAAACTCTTAACACAATCATAGCTTAAACTAAAGCAAGATGGCTGTCGTACATGGTCATAGCCTGCATTATCCTTCGTCACAAGGAGCTTATCACGTATTGACATGACGTGTTTGGGCACCACAATGTGGTAGACTGGCTTCACTTTCTGAACATGAAGAGACAGCTAAGGGCACCTCCATTTATTCATAGCCCCATGCGTTCAGCCTTGACACCGTAACAGTTGATTTACGTCAGACGGAGCTTTGAATAAATCCAAGTATAATTAAAATACAGCCTTTGGAACAGGCGCGGATCCAGACTTGTCTTTGGGGGGGGGGGGTCACGAATAAAGTGCACTTTTTTTCGGAAAGGGAGGAGAGTACAGAATGTATTAAGATATATTTGACGTACGTCATAAGTATATCAGATTGATTTTATTGTACAGTAAATATATTAGAAACTCAATATACCAATAGTCACATCAATTTTCACACATCAGGTTCAGATTACTATTGTTTTGAAAACGTTACAACACAATTTCCAATAGAATGCATTTCCTTTTTGCGAATTGTGTAATCACGGAATCAATATTAATATAAGTATCTCGATGAATGTGCAATTATGCAAAACTAGTAAGCCTATTGTCTTGCATTGTAGCCCTGAGCCACGTTTTTAAACGTGCGAGCGTCAAAAAAGAGCATTGTGCTGTGGCGACAGTGACTGGTAGTGTAACCGAGATGGTGAGTAAAATAATGATGCAGTGATAGAAATACTTATCGCACTTATTGATAATCTCAGGGAGTGAATAAGGAATGGCTTCGTTTTTGTTTTTTTTCAATGTGACGCTACCACATGAACACCCACAATTGGTATTCACCTACGACTGCAGATCCCGGAGTGGACAGCAGCTGCTGGTAAAATTCTCCACATTCCATACAATCATTAAATGTTCGTCCGAGTGTGATGTCTTAGGCAGAAAAAAAATCTCTCAACTGGAATAGATCCCTCACGTCGGGAGAAAGTAGTTCAAATCAGAAACAATATTATCCATTTCCCCTTTTTTAATTTTTTTTCTTTTATAGTGCCATTTCGTATATTAATAAATTTGCATATTTGAATATCCTTCAATGATGATACTTCTATAACAATGATACCTCTAAAACTTCATTATAATTTTGGGGACATTTACGTCAAGACATACAAACATAAGAGTTTTAATAAATTGCAAATAACTGATCTGATTTCTTTTGCATTGCCAAGGAGCTTTGTGTAATTAAAACCCAAATAAAGTAACATCATTGCAATACTGTTCATCAATAAAGACAGCCGCCAAAAGATAATTTTGACACCAGATTCGGACTCAGCGTCAGCAAAAAATAAAATATTATAGGTGTCAGACTATTCTCGCTCACCAGCCAAACTAAAATTGTCTAAGCACTTTTCGACAAGTCTTAACCTCATAACCCGTGTTGATAGTCTTAACTTGTACTGAAAGCGGCTTCTTACAAAATCAGAACAGGGATCAGTATTCAATGATCAAATTAGGTCCGCCGTTACTGATTACGTTAAGCATTAGGTTAAATAATAATAGAGTTCGATAGTACTTCCGATTCTGAATTGGATTGTATTATCGAAACCAAATTCTAACAAACATCGGAAAGCAACATTAATGTCAATTTTACATACATACGAGTACCATTATTATTACTAAGTTTAGCTAGTTCTATTCCACATTGAAAGGGTTCCTTAATTTCCCTTTGAATTTTTAATAATAATAATAATAATTATTATTATTATTATATTCATATATATCTATTTTTGCCCCAATCTGGGCAGCCAAACTGAAACGGTCTCTATCTTCGCAAATTTTACTAATGTAAATATTAATAAGTTAACGCAAAAGTAGAACCACTGACCGTTCAAGGAATTTATTTGGGTCGTGAGAGCGCAAAACCCCTCCTATACAGGAAACGGGTGTTTATCATCGATTGTTTGGAATTTGATACGCAATTTACCCTTCCCTCACTCCCAATGAAATAAAAGAAGAAAATCTTCCCAAAATTAGTTATTACCGCCACCAAAGCCGGTGCAATATCATTTATTTATAACAAGAACTAGCTGTCCCAGCAAACTTTGTTTTGCCTAAAAATTTATTCCTAGGATTATTTTAGTAGAAAAAAATGACTAACTTATTGTCAGTGTTTGAGGATGTGACATATATGAGTTGAAGAGGCATGGAATGCTGTGAACGATGATGAAATATAACAATAACAGAATACCACACATTTATATTTTTAATTTATTGTAATTTATTTTTTGAAATGATATACATCGCTAATTATAATAATTTTACTAAAAAACCATATCAATCCTTCAACGCAATAGAGTGTACAATGTTTTTTGTTATCCCATCTTTAGCTAACACAAATAAACAGGATGGTTTGCCCACTTGAGAGCATGCCACGTATAATTGACTGTGTGAAAAACATGGTGTGCTAAAAAATAAGCCACAAACAGACATCGTTTGGCCTTGAGACTTATTGATAGTCATCACAAATGCCAATCTTAACGGAAATTGAAGACGTTTAAATTGAATTGGCACATCTGTGGGTATAATAGTGAGCCGTGGCAGGAATATATGCTCACCTCGAAATTTGCCATTTAAAATGATGGCTTCGATGACGTTTTTCATTACAGCCCTGCAAATTAATTATAAATTATTTTAAAATTACACCGAAATAGAAAAATGATATTTGTAAAATTACGATTAACACCCACACAATAAAAATAATGGTCGAAAACTGTAGTGAGTGAGAAAAGGATTGTCGTGTGAGAGATCTCATCCCTACTCCGTGCTGCTTACTGGGTCAGAAGCAATGTTGCCAGATATGAAACTTCCGACTGCGATGTTCCAAAATGCGGATTTCTTCTAATGAATGCGGACTTACTACATATAATATAATTTAAAATAGGGAAAAAAATCAATAATTCATATATCGACATAGAATTCCGTTTTATTAATGAAATAAATTGCGATATAGTCTCTCTATATTTGTTCTATGTTTGTTCTCACTATATATAATGTTCTCGATTCACCCAAGAAATTAAAAATATAAAATATCAGTATTTTCGTTATAAATGTACTTTCAATTTATGTTTTATCTCAGTTTAATATGAAGCCAAGTAACGTAATTTCCACATTTTTAATTTCAATATCCCGCAAACAGCATCATTTTTCCGGCTTGAATAAACGCAGTAAGAATCCGAAAGACGTTCCGTATTCTTATTTTGCGTATTCGAAAACGACTAACGAACATGTCACCTATTTGTCCTCTGAATCTCTAAATTTTAATTCCAATACCGAGTATTCTAACCTACAATTGTGATAACTCTACTTTTATTCACACATTTAAAAAAACACATTTTCCGAACAAACAATTACGCACAACCCTACTAGTTAGTGAATAATTATAAATTGAATATAAGTCCAACTAATGGCATTTATTTAAAAAAAAAACACGAGAAACTGAAATAGTGGGACGAGAATTTGGTGCGGCCAAGCTGAGAAATAACTCCTGATCCGGTCGTGATCCGCCGGTCGGCGACGGATCAATTTGCGAGTCAAATTTGATCCGAGAGATAGACGTTGATTCGTTTCAAGTGCGTGGTGAAACGTACAACGGGATCAACTGGAATTGACTCGGATCAACTCAGGATCATCTTCTTGACTCCGGTTAGTGAAACCGGCCCTAACAGTAATAAGGGACAGTAATAAAGTACAGTAACAGTAAGTAACAGTAATAAAGGACGGAGTTCACGACTACACCTTGATGCTTGGTCATCAATTTTCGAATACAATTGAATAAAGCCCTAATGATTGGTGTTTTATTGCTTTCTACTTTAATCGAATATAGAGAGACAGCATTTTGAACATTCAAACTTTGTCAACCATAGTTAGGGGGATATCTAACGATCGTTGAAATGAAAAAAATGGATTTTAATCCACTATCATGGAAATGCAGATTTTTTGGCATCCTCATCGCTTAATGCGCATTGGGTGTTAATAATGCGGTATAAAATGCGGAAATGCGGTATATCTGGCAACACTGGTCAGAAGTGACGCCAGTAGACGCCTTGCGGGGATACTGATCAAGTGATAATTACATCATGTAAATGAATCAGGGTTTTCTTTACCTATTGTTGCACTAAATGGCAGTAAAAACGAAAATCTATAACTCAAACATATTAAAAGACGGCAGGAGAAAATAATTAACGATAATAAATAAATCTTCTGTAAAGGACAATCATTTAAACGATCGTTATAAAATACTTGTACACATTTTTAACAGTTCATCAATGAATCTGTTCCCCATTTGGTACATTCGAGAATTTCATATCAACTTCCGAAGGCTAACTAAACATTAATTAATTAAGGCTAATTAAACATTTCGCAGTAACAAACATCACAAATTATTAAAACAATGTTCCTAGTCCCAATATCACATCTACCTGTAGTCAAATAGTAATTGCTGTGCTTTTTTCCCTGCTAATTATAGAATTAATGATATTTTAGTCTCTAATATGCTTAAGACTCCTCAAACCTAACGCAACAATGTATGGCGGAGACAAACCTTTTTCTAGCTGAGCCCGGCAGACGTTGTTCTGCCCCTATATCTTTCTTTGTCCGTTTCTCTCTCTCCATGTTGTTCACATTTAATTTTCAAATTCTGCACATCGCTGAGCAGGTGCGTAATATGGAGAAACACCGTGCAGCAGGTGAAATACCGCCGTGTGAAATACCTACCGTGTGTAGCGGGTTGCCTAAATGTTTTGTCCGAAAAAATTAAAAAAAATTGGGGTGGACCACCCTTATCACTAAGGGGCATAAAAATAGATAAAAACCTATTCTCAGACCTACTGAATATACATATAAAATTCATCAAAATCGATCGAGACGTTTCGGAGGAGTATGGTAACAAACTGTAACACGAGAATTTAATATATATAGATTACTTCGCGTGCCGTCTCTCCTGGCTAGTCCAAAACATTTTACAACATAACAACGAAACACATTTCAGAAACATATATTTTTACCTTTGAACACGTTATTCACATATGTTTTATTGCCTTTTCAAAGTCAATTTATTTCATTTGACATATTTACTAACATGGCGATTTCGTTACGTAGGGTTCACATGTTTTGCGACAAAGTTATGTTTTCCTTTTATTCCCTTGGGAAGTTATGTTCTCCTTTTATTCAAGATTTGCTGTCCAGCAACCACTAGAAATACTATTATAGTTGCTCGATACCTATACCCATGAAAATTGATTCTTATGCGTGTAGTGGAACTATTCAATTAACGTTTTTTCATGGTCTGTAAGTGCTGTGTACTTAATTGTGGAAAGATGCGGGTGTTCAGTGAAGAGTGAAGACTGTGTTTGTGTTTTACCTGTACCAATATTTTCGTTATCATTCGATGAAATTTTCAAGTCAACGGGTTCAGACACGTAGCTTTCTCAAAAGTAAAAAGCTAATATTTTAGTGACTATCACGAAAAACTAAAACCTAATTGACAAAGAATATTGAATAATTACTTCAAATGTCTTTAAGTAAGTGTTGGGAATTGTTCCAAGCAAATTCTCCATGATATAGAATAAATATTTATTGAAAATTTATTTTACACATTAATTGCATTGTTTTTTATTTTTATTTGTAATTGTGTTAATACATTATAAGCTAGCTACATTATAAGCAGCAAGTTACCTTTATAGATTTAAAACAAATAAATACGTTTAGTTAACTACTTTCCCTCTTAGAATGAAAATAGAAGGATAGGGATGAGTGTGTGGTCTAACATGCGAGAGTTCTCGCACGGGTACGCAGAGGTAGTGGGGGAAAACATGTGCTATGGCACAACACAAAGAACAAACTTTTTTAAAGTAGCTAAAGTAAAATAGCTTGAAATAAATGGAAAACAAAAATCAAAACGCGCTAGCCTACAATACTACGTGAATCAATTAAAAAACAACTAAATTTAAAATTATAGAAAGAATAGTGCAAGTCACCCGACAACTGCCAACGATCGAAGTCCAAACGCACGATTTAAATGTTGGCGGTATCTGGAAGTATGTACACCAACGCCCAACTGCAAACGCATATTGTGAATAAAACACTGTTTGATATTAAACTCAAGGTGTCGGTTTGTTAAGATATTAAAAATGCAAACATAGTTTGAGCAACATTCCCATGTACCGAAGTGGGCTTACTAATGCCTACTAAATTGTTTCTAATGCTAACAAATGGTATTTAGTACTCAAAGGTGAAAACATTAGTTTGATTATTTTTTGGTTCTGAATTGTTTTTCTTGAGGTACGTAAGGACGCAGAAAATAATTCAATACTTTTTAGTAAACAATTTTTCAATTTTCTCACCCCAGCAAGCTGGCACCCTGACTCTTCAAAACCTACTCGGTTCTTCATAACAAATCAAGGAAAGTTAAATAATATTACAATGAGTAGGTCTGTTCTTGCTCGATCCGGTATTTTCGCATTACTTTACTTGGCTTTCTCAAGAGTAAAAACCTTTTCCATTATTTGACTATCAAGGAAAGCGAAAAGCTAACTCTCAAGGAAGATTGAAAAATTTCTTCAAATTTTGTTTTTAAAGAAGTATGAATTGTTCCAAGAACATCTCTCTATAATGTTGAATAAACTTTAATTGAAAATTTGTTTCAAACATCAATTGCATTGTTGCATCATTGCATCAATTGTTTGATATTCTGTAAGTACATTAGTAGTTTCTCTCCTTTATGGAACGGATAGACAGATGGAAAGGGAAAGGGTGGGATTTAACATGCGAGAGTTCTCGCACGGGTACGCTAGTTTTTATAAATTTCTAGAATTGTCTGACAATGTCTCAAAATATGTCTTGGTTAGTCGCGATTCTGAAGGGACACTGGAAAAGATTGTTTCTAAGAGGTTTTTACATGGTAGAGTTTCTCGCAAAAATTGCACACAAAAAATTGTATTAGTTCATCACTTTGGGGGGGGGGGGGGTCATGACCCCCTGGATCCGCGCCTGCTTTGGAAGATATCAATTGACTACTAATAAGCGTACTATTAAAGAATTATTTAATTTATACCATATTCTTGTAATTCAGTACAAAAAATATCTGATAATACATCCAGGGATCACATTCTTTCTTTCAAAAGAAAAATACAATGGGTTCAGTAGAAAGTCTAAAGGAAGCCATGGCAGAATACCTTATTTGTTTAAATATACAGATTGTATTACCATGTATTTGTGAGTATCGACATACAACAGGCTAGCGCTTGCCTTGCTGTATGCGGACATCCTAATTGCACAGAATCGCGATCTCTGGTAGCTGTTAATTAAATTTATTTTTCAGTCGATGGAAACTAACAATAGATTATTAGCTTTGTTCCATAAAATGAATTAACATTTATTAACAATTTGATTTTCAACCCTAGTGAGCTCGTATTGAAATTTTATGATTTTTCTTTGATAAATGTACTATCCTTCCTATCAGTGCTACAGGTCGAATCAAAGTTTGTGGCTTACTGAGATCTTCTGGCGTGTTGATGACTTCTCGGTTGCACTCCGGTTGGAACGTCCATCGCGACGTCTTTCTTGATGCTGCCTAGTTTGTTAATTTTACTGTCTCGTCTACCGTAATATCTCCAAATATAAAAATTGTCGTTACAAATGTCACCCGTGATATTATTAGTTCGTTACTGCTTCACCAAATAATTATTCTAATTTATCACGCTAACTGCTAACTTTCCCACTTGTATATCACGTGTAGGTCTATACCACGGATCTATTCGCGACTGTTCAATACGAATTGTTGAATACAAGAAACAACTACAATTTTCCCTATTATAATTTCGTTCCGAATATATATATATATATATATATATATATATATATATATATATATACTTTTAATATCTTTAAAATTTTGCTATCAAGAATGCAAATATTGAGCCCAATTCCATATCACATAGTATGCAGTCGTACCGTACAGCTGATGTGTCTCGTCGACTGCTGGTGATCGAAAGAGAATGAATCCCAATAATTTCACATGATTACACCTTCCCCCACGTACATTTTTTTTTCATTTCACTGGGCCATCCTTCTTCCCGTTGCGGTATCTTATCATGCTCGTGGCCTCGAGGCCAAGTTTATTTACTAGTCACCCTGACGACCTGTATTCGTTCTCTTTGCCTGCATTTTGCATGCATAAATTACTTCTATTGACGTAATATTTGCAAATATCGGTATACCGTCCATATTAATGAATAAAAATGAGGGGCTTTAGGGCTTATTACAATATTTAATATATTGTGGCGTCATACGGATGTATTAAAACACAGACGAGGGTGGGTAGAATAAACAGTTGGTTTATTAATGAAAAAACACAGACCGAAGTCGTAAAACACCATAACACTGCCTTCTACTAAGTAAATAAATACAGCCCACCACAAGAAGTGAAATTACAGTGCGGCTACCACACCGCCCAAACGACAAACGTTTCCCCTCGGTGTGATGCACCGCTCTGCCGAGACAAACCTACATGTCTCATGACTGACGACAAACTAATGCCGGCTTCCCCTCCGCGTGCTAGACGCACAGCCTCCTACTCACACAGCTCGAACTACAGAAAAGAAGAATGGGGCGTTCGTCACCCGGCTTTTAAAGGCCCATGGCGCCGCCCGCCGCCACCGTTGCCCGTCCCTGCACCTGAGACGACGCTTCGCTCGCTCGGAAAAACCGATGCGTCATTGCGCGTCACCACGCCAGATGTCCAGCCCTTTGTTCCACATCCGGTGAAATTACCGTCTGCTCGTTTGAGCGTGCATGACGCTACAAACTCCTATATACCCCCCCAGGAATTTTTTTCGCAGTTGCCACAACACAGAACAAAAATTCCCCGAAATTTACTGCCCTAGGCCTGCTGGCTCACATTCTACGCAACTGCTCCTAACCTGGCTAAATACATGCAACATACCTGAAAATAAAATCCCTACTAACCTATACTTAATTTTTTTTTACTCTCTGTTATTATAAACAATTTCGTATACACACATTACATGAACTCGATGTGGTAGCCAAAAAAATTTCTTATACCCCTTCACAATACACATAAACACATTCACGTATACTTTTTCAAAAAAAATTTTGACATAAATAATTGAACTGTATGCCCTAGTAACAACATAAAGACATAACCAAGTTGCAATAACTTTCCAAACGTGACATAATAAATACACATTATATCGCTTTACCAAAATTATGCAATCCCTTTCAAAACATGACATAACAAATACACAGTATAACCCTTTACCAAAAATATACACTTTTTTCCAAACATGCGTAGTTTTAACAATTCCATTTTTCTCTTTCTCTTTCACAATATATACTTTTCTTGATCATGAGTCTGAATATAATGCACAAAAGTTCAAAAGAAATCTTTAATTGTTTTTCTGCCCTGCAAGTCCATCTTGCTTCAATTCGTTGCCCACACGCATTATTTCACGATGCACTTGTGTGTCTGTTGACAACTGCTTTACACTGGTCGTTTTGCACTCTGACACAATGTCGGCACTGTCTTGATGCGCACTCACATCACGCACATTGCTGAGGGACGTACGTCTCTCTGCAAGTTCAGGCACTGCCTGGAGCTCATTCTCGTACACTCTACTCAATATATCCGCATTAATATTCAAGTTACCTTTCCTATGCTTAATTTTTATATTCAGATGCTGGATCGCCAAAGACCATCGCATCAATCTGGGGTTGTTTCCGGAACATTGTTGTAACCAGACCAGAGGATTATGATCGGTTTCCACTTTCAGGCAAACATTCCCATCAATATAATGTTTTAATTTCTGTAATCCCCATATAATACTAGCACATTCTTTCTCTGTAACACCATATTTGATCTCAGAAGGAGAAAACTTTTTGCTTAGAAATAACACAGGATTCTCATTTCCATCATCATCTACCTGGGAAAGTACTATCCCCACCCCTCTATCTGACGCGTCACATTGCATCAAGAATTCTCTGTTGAAATCAGGAGCATGAATAACTGGTTCACTGCACAGAGCATCACGCAATTCAATAAACGCCTTCTCGCACTCTTGCGACCACGCTACCTTCCCTTGTCTCATAGTTCCCTTTAATAGATCTGTGAGAGGTGCCGCCTTTTCTGAAAACCTGGGCACGAAACGCCTATAATATGAAATAAAGCCAAGAAATTTCCTGATTTCCTTTTTCGTGGTCGGTCTCGGGTACTCACGAATCGCACGAACTTTGATCTCATTCGGCTTCAATAGGCCACTACCAATTTCATATCCTAGAAACATCACCTTCCCGCGAGCAAACTTACACTTTGCCGGCTGAATATGCAATTTCGCCTCTCTAAGAATATTAAACACAATGCGTAAGTGACGCAGATGATCTGTCCAGTCATTGCTAAATATGGCTATGTCATCCATATATGGTATTGCAAAATCAGAGCAATCTTTAAGCAAAGCCGCCATTAACTTGCTACACACATACGGTGCGTTTTTGATACCAAACGGCATGCGTAAAGGTTTATAGCTACCAAATTTAGTGCAGAAAGTGGCATACCGCTGCGCTCTTTCTGTCATTTTAACCTGCCAGAACCCTTTGCTTAAATCACACGTGGAAATTATTTTCGCCGCCGCTACAGTTTCGATACGCTCATCTAAACTCGGCAATGGAAAATACTCCGTCTTTATCACCTGGTTTAATTTCCTATAATCAACACAAGCTCGAGGTTTTTTGTTTGGCGTTTCGACCAATATCATTGGTGACGCGAAATCAGAGTCAGAACTTTCAATAATCCCGTCCCTTAACATTTTGGCAATTTCCTCCTGCAAAATTTTACTTTGCCTCATAGACATGCGATAAGGCGCACTTCTAACTTTCGCCGTGTTGTCGACCAATTCGATGTCCATCTCAACCTTATCCGTTAAACCTGGTTTGTCTGAGAAAATGTCACTAAATTCAACAATTAAAGCTTTCAATTTATTGTACATTTCAGGTGTAGCATCGGTGCCGATGAGCATCGATTCCGCGTCGAAATCGCCAGCTTCTAACCGAAGCGCATACCTATCGATCACGTCATCGTTAGCTTCATCTTCAGTCCTACACTCTGCTACAAAATTAACATACTCAGTCCTCTGATGGTACGCTTTCATCATGTTGACGTGGTACACTTTTCCTGCGCTTTTGTTAGGCAATTGTACAAGATAATTCACATCAGAAACTTTTTCCATAACCTCTCCCGGTCCTATCCACTGTACAGATAATTTCTTTGTTCTATTGGGAGCAAATATTAATACCTTATCCCCAACATTAAAATTCCTAACTACAGCCTTCTTATCATAAGCAACCTTCCTTTTGCGTTGCTCACTCTCTAACCTGAGGTGTGCAGTTTCCCTAATATATTTTAACCTATTAATCAATTCAAAAACATATTCTGTTACCGTGTTGCTTTCTGATTCATTCCCTACAATGTTCTCATACAACAATGTTACCGGTGTTCTCAAGTTCTTCCCAAATACAAGCTCCGCTGGAGTATAGCCTAAAGATTCATGAACCGTTGTTCTCATGGCAAATAAAATTGCCGGTAGATTCATTTCCCAATCACCTCCTGCCTCTAAACATAACACCTTAAATAGCCTATTCATAGTTCGGTGAATCCGTTCAACTGAATTACTTTGAGGATGGTATGAGGAGCTGTGAACAATTCGAATACCGAATTTTTCCGCAAACTTAACCATCAAATTACTGGTGAAACACGTGCCTTGGTCTGTCTGCATTTCACGAGGAAATCCCGTTCTACTAAACAATTCCATTAAGGCCTCAATAATAGTAGTAGTTTGTAAATCTCTGATTGGTATGGCCTCGGGATACCGTGAAGATACACATATTGCTGTAAGAATATGTTTTGCCCCCGTACTACTTGGTGCAAACGGGCCTACCGTATCTATATTTAATTTAGAGAATACCTCGCTAATAGTCGGCACAATAATCAAAGGTGCTTTTTTCTTGTCACCACCGTGTCCTACTAACTGGCAACTATTACACGTTTTCACGAATTTTTCCATCTCCTGAAAACAGTTCGGCCAATAAAAATACCGCGACATACAAGACTTTGATTTAGAACAACCTAAATGACTGGAAGCAGTTTCGTGACATACTCTCAAAATGTCCCCGCGATATATCTTCGGCACTACCAGCATTTCAAAATTCTCACCTTTCTTGCTCCGCCTATTCTTGAAGAGAATATCGTTCTTAATGAAATACATATCTTTCCCTGGCTCACTATTTACAGTCTTACATTCATCATAGATTGCCTTAACTTCTCCATCAGCTTGCTGTGCCCTGCGAAACTGATTCGTGTCTACACGTAATAAATCTCTAATTTCACTGGCAAGTTCTACTACACTATCACATTCAGCACTTATAGCCTCTGTATTTTCCTCCTCCTCCACATCATTTTCAGACCTATTAATTTCAATATTTTGTACTACATTTTCAACAGAGTTTCCTAAACTAAACTGTTCTTTAGCTGCACTGGCTCGCGTAACTACCACATTGATTTCCTGTGGTTCGACAAAACCTTGCTTAACTTCTTCTAACAATAACATAGTTCGATTACTTAAAATATAATACGCTAATTCACACTCTTTTGGTACAACTGCCGCCCTTGTAATAACACGACCGCTAGGTATTTCTAATTCAATCTGCGCGACACACAAATTCTTCGGCGCCCTTTCTAACGGCTGGCTAATCCAGATAGATTCGCCCGTGTAATCTGATGCATTTACTAAACTCTCACTCACTAGATCAAACGATGCGCCCGAATCGCGTAAAATCAAAGATTCTTTCTGATTGATTTTGCCAACTAAAGTATAAGGCTTCAAAATTTCACTGGCTTCAGGCTCGCACGCATGGTTGATAGGCTCCACTCTTTTGTTAGGGCACTGCCTAGCTAAGTGTTGCGTCGACTTACACACAAAACATTTCTTCACGAATCTTTTATCAAATTCAGGATTCGTAGCTACCTTGCCCGTATCACTAATATTAAAGGTTGCTTTCGTCTGCCCAGTTACGACCTTAGATTCAGGCTCCTTCTGCTTACCCTGAAAAGGACCTGATTTCTTCCACCCTTGCCGGTGATTCTCATACGCGTCGAGTTTTTTAGCGAATTCAATGGGATTGCTGAATTCCGACCAAGAATCAATAAAATGGTCCCGCATTTCCCACGAAACTTTTCGTTTCATCTGGTCAGTTACAATTAGGTTCAATAATTCTTCAAACGTATGTACATTGAGTCCTGACACCCATTCTCTAGCATAATTCAAAAGTTCCCTGGCAAAAATACCCCAAGTTGAATTATTACTCTTGTTGTGTTTTACAAATAACTGGCGGAATTTTTCCGCATCGAATCGATATAATTCTAACAATTTAGCCTTCAACGCGTCGTATGTCCATTCCTCTTCCTGCTCATCTAAAGTGATCCAGTTATTTACATTATAAGGCAACAATCCTATCAAATGCATGGCCCAATCGCCTTCTGGAACTTTCAACTGCCTACATTGACTCTCGTACGCGTTTAAATAGGTTGTGATGTCGTCCTGCTCGCCTCTAAAACGACCTATAATTTGCCCAATCTTAATTACATCACGATGCGTTTCGCCGCGTGCCTCGCCACGTGGTTCCGCGTCCGCAACATTTCGCGCCCTTTGAACTTCGGCTTCTATGCGAAATCGCTCTAACTCCCTATCTCTTTCCTCCCGTTCCCTACGTTCTTCCCTATCCTTCTCCTCTTCAATATCTTTGCGATGTTGTTCGCCTAGCCCTTCAATGAAATCCGGATCATAATCCTCGTGTCCGGTTATTAAACCTTTTAATTTTATCACGGTTTCTGTCCCGTCTAACTGAATACCCAGATCATTGGCGATCCGAATCATCCCCTCTTTCTTAAACCGCGTGAGGTACGCCATAGCTCCAGATAATGCCGTCACTTACAAGAAAGACGCACTTACCCTTATACTGTCTGCTATCTGCTGTCCTCGTTCGGGATGTCCTCTTCTTCGGCTGCCGGTCCGTCTGCGCCGCCACTCCGTCTGCGCCGCTCCGTCCGCGTCGCTCCGTCTGCGCCGTTTGATCGCTCCTTCGTCGCTACCGGTCGCGTTTTACTGACTCACGGCCTAACGACTCGATCAACTATGCGTATGATTCCGCAACTTGTATCACGTGACGCTAGGTAAAGCATACACGCTAACAATACTCGGCCCGAACTCTTACTCGAAGCCTACCCAGTTATTTTTACTGCCGATTTAATTATTCAGGCCTAAATCAATGCCTACAGTTCCAAAATACTGCACATAAACTGCTGCTATAATTTACTCACAAATTAACAGATGAAATCGCGTGGGTTATGATTATTGCTGCCACACTCACTATAAATGGCCTTACCACAATAATGCCCTTACCGTAACTACCATCAGATCACACAGCAAATGATAGCCCGTACCCGCGTGAATTTCAGTAACCGCTGCTACATTTGATCATTTTCAAACAATAGCACACACCGCGCGTGGAATTCGTTAACTGCTGCTTCTATTTGTTCTTATATCAAACAAAAGCCCTCTCCCCGCCGGTGGATTCGATAACCGCTGCCACCATTTGATCGCTCCTTCGTCTGTGGCGTCATACGGATGTATTAAAACACAGACGAGGGTGGGTAGAATAAACAGTTGGTTTATTAATGAAAAAACACAGACCGAAGTCGTAAAACACCATAACACTGCCTTCTACTAAGTAAATAAATACAGCCCACCACAAGAAGTGAAATTACAGTGCGGCTACCACACCGCCCAAACGACAAACGTTTCCCCTCGGTGTGATGCACCGCTCTGCCGAGACAAACCTACATGTCTCATGACTGACGACAAACTAATGCCGGCTTCCCCTCCGCGTGCTAGACGCACAGCCTCCTACTCACACAGCTCGAACTACAGAAAAGAAGAATGGGGCGTTCGTCACCCGGCTTTTAAAGGCCCATGGCGCCGCCCGCCGCCACCGTTGCCCGTCCCTGCACCTGAGACGACGCTTCGCTCGCTCGGAAAAACCGATGCGTCATTGCGCGTCACCACGCCAGATGTCCAGCCCTTTGTTCCACATCCGGTGAAATTACCGTCTGCTCGTTTGAGCGTGCATGACGCTACAATATGTTAATTTGAATTGAATTCATCTATGATTTAATTGTGTAGAAATTTTAATACAATAATATCATTTTCCATAATCCTTTATACACTACTTTCAGTTCTTTAATTTTAGATTTTCAAAATCTTTTTCTTTTAAACAATTAGCATATCGAACTGGTAAAAATATATTAGTCTGTCGTGGCGTATTTTTAGATACATAACAATACTATATCCAAATTTTATCTATTTTTGACAACAACAGAATATTCACGTTTCTTCATTAATTCTGTATTTTTAATTTCCCGTATACATACGTATATAGGAGTAATATAAGTAGTGTAGGGAAAGGTATGTAATGCTGCGCGAAAAAACGGCGAATTTTCGTCAGAGAAAATTCATTGCCGGGCCCTGATAACGAAAAAGTGGATAAACCAGTTGCTATATTAAGAAAAAAATCCCCTAACACGTGGTGAAGCCAGAACCCCTGTTTTGTGGGTCCACGGTACCGAAAAACAATTGAAAGCAAAACGTCCGTTTGTTTGTCCGTCCATCAGTCCGTGCGTCTGCGAACACCACAAGCGCCTAAACCCTCCGTGTGCGATTTTTTAAAATAAAAAATACTGTTGATCTGACTCCAGTGGAAGCCTTGAGATTTTAAAAAACCTTCAAAATTTGGGGGCACTTTACATGAATCTCCGCGATATTTTTCAAAATTTTCTCAAAAACAACACCGACTTTTTTAAAAATTTCTTGTGAGAATAGAGTAAAATACACTCATTAAGGCGGCATTCGTCTGATATTCACAGTTAGCTCTAAATTTTCGAAAATTGTAAAAGTTTGAATTTTTTTTGATTTCTTCCGTTAAGGTCTTGCACATTGAAACTTACAGTAGTTTACGCGCAATATTGCGTGCAATGTGTGCAATTTTTAAAAAAATTACAAAAACAAGAATTTCTCCAAAACGGCTCCACGTTTCTTCTTTAAACATTTCGAAGGGATAGTGCCTAATGTACTTTATGAGACGACATAAACGTCATGTTTCTCTATTGGTTTGTTTTTTCAAAAATTACACAAATGAATTTTTTATTTGTCTCTTACGTTGTTAATATTTACATTAGCAGCGATTTGTTCACATTACTATATTTAAGAGTACATGTGCCTTAAATAAGTTTCTCGAAAATGCAACCGTTTTCTGTGAAAACTAGCTGAAACATCCGGATTTTTAGATACGCTCAAACGTCATTTTCTCATAATTGCCTCCAAATTTTGTTTTCAAACTTCTGGAACGGAGAGTACAAATTGCGCTCTTTATTGTGGTGTAATGTGGTGTAAATTTGGGGTATTTTTTCGTTTTTTTCCCCAAAAATTACTGTAATGTAATTTTTTGAAAGATTTCTCACTCCGTTTATATACACATTTTCTATAATTTGTAAACTCTATTGTATTTGTGAGTTAAAGAGCTGTACATGATTCAAATAAAGTTTTTCGAAAACACAAAAGATTTCTGTGAAAAATTTCGCATTTACTTTGGCAAAGAAACGCCATTCTCTTAAAAACGGCTCTAAATTTTCAAAGAAAATTGCCATTTACGACGAAAGTTTACTGTTATTTAATATTCTTAAAATAATATTTCTATTCTGCTATTACGAAACCGAAATATTAAGAAAATGTGACTGTATAATTAAATGTTACGAAATTGCATCTTACATTTAGGTAGCTCATAAAAAATATTATATGCAGAAATCATTGCAATTTATATTTACTATGTAAATGTTGGATTCATTTTATTAAAATCATTTAAATCAAACAAGTTGAATTGCTAATAAATGTGTCACGTCTTATAAACAATATACTAGTTGAAGCTGGCATATGTTTTCTTTGAAAAAATTAACAGTAAATAGTAAGATTAGTAAAAATAATATAAAAATTAAGATTAGTAAATAGTATGCTAATGCTTATAGTTCCTTTTATTAATTAATGTATTTAAGTCAAAGACAATAAAAAGCTTTGTGAGATGAAGTGCTTAAAATTACTTCTAATGAAATTTTTCAAAAGTTCAATCAAAAATCAGTCAAAAGTTTCTGTGAAAAAGAGCTTCAAATTTCGAATTTACAGTGGCGTTTAAACGCCATTTTCTTAAAAACGGCTCCAATGTTTTCAAAAAAAATTGGCATTTAGGTTTTACTCTTCGTTAATATTCTTAAAATAATATTTCCGTTCAACAAGTGTCCCCCAGGGGAGGAAAGACTAACTAACTAAGAACATCTTAGAAGAGTAAAATCTCGTCCTATAAGAAATGTTTGTTGAAATATTTGAGCAGCAAATATTTTACAATAACGGATAAATCCCTTTTATCCGTTACTGTAAATGCTCTTCGCCAAAATCTTTTGAGTTTTCAAAAACTTTTATTACGTTATTTGAAGCATTTCTAATCGCAAATTCTCTAATGTATACAAATCGCTAGAAGTGTGAGTAATGATGGCGTGAGAGAAATTGTAAAAGAATTGCATTTGCCCAATTTTGAAAAAAAATTACTATACAGCAAAATTAATTTTCTGTCGCCTTAAACACTACATTTCGCAATATTCTCACGAAAAGTTTGAAGAAAAAATTTGAAACGGTTTTTGAGAAAATAGTGCTTGACATTTCTCAAATTGCAGCAATTTGAGCTCATTTTCACAGATAACTTTTGATTTTTCGATAAACTTTTATGTTGAGGCTGCGAAGATATATTGCGATTTCTCTAACTTTGCCCCTCAAGTCCACTCAACTCCCATCTTCGCGATGGAATATGTCACGGCATTTCGCGTCTTTCTCGGTGTTGCCGGTAGAAATCGTATGATCGGAAGCACTGCTTGATGGGGTCGCGATCATGCGAAATCTAGCGGAACAACAATCTACCGAGCCACCTCTTCCGGTTTGTCTGGATGAGAGGAAAGCGTTTCTGTCACTTATTTTGTTCGTTTTTTCGGGCATACGCGTGTCGATGTGTTTTGGCGCGACGTGCAATAACCTGCTTGCTCTTGGAGATTATAGCTCTGAACGTTACCACCCTCCTTGATTTTAAATACTACTTTCGCGTTAGTCGACACACACACGCGTTTACTGCTTCTATGCAGACTAAACAAACGGCTGGGAAAACATTGCTGTAGCTGTGAATTTTCAAGCAATGATTCCGTCTTATGTAGATAACTCGAAATTCCATGAAATCGCTACAATGTCTTCGTGGTTTAGCAAAGCGTCGGGGAAGTGGTGCAATCTCTTCGGCCGTTCCTGTATCCCCGTTGATGACCCGTTGCGAGGAGAAAATACGAGGAGGGACTTCTCGGCCTTTTTGGAAGTAGCCCGCGGATTTTGGGAAAAATAAGACTATCTTGTAGGAGGGACGTTTGAAATGTTCTGCGCTATTCATTACCGCCAAAGATTGCTATGAATAATTGAATTCCATGATCGGCGCCAAATTTAAATTAATTTGACCGCCCCATGTGCCAACATAATGCCCGCCCGCGAAAAGGAACTGAATCGGAGGAAATGGGCCGCTGCGCTGCAGGAGTAACCGCTAATGTCTGGAGGTCGTGAACAGTTCTGTCACTTGCTTTGGTTTGCCAGCTGTCGAACAACCCCGAGATGCAGGAAGCAAATACTATAAAGACAATACAGGACACTTCGCGATATATCGAGAAACATCCATCTGGTGGCAGAACCTGGTAATAACTCTTACACCAACCTCAGTACCCTGTTGGTGTTTGTTGTCTGCTTGATTTCTTTTCATTTTATTGTCTTTCTGGTCGATTTCTGGAAAACATATTTTACAATACTGCTCTTTCAATACTTTGTAACTTTATTCGTGAAAATAATGTTAATTATATGTTCATTAAATGTTCAATGTTCTCATGTCCATTATAACACATTGTACATTATAATTCTCCGTAATTTGAGCCCTTCAATATAATTAAATCACAGCGAGAGTAGGTAAAAATAAGTCTTATTTCGTTAGGTAGATTAAAAAATATTTGTTTCTTCCGTAAGAATCACTTTGACATTTCTATTTGGCGCTACATTACCAGGTTCTGACACTAGGATCGCTAGTGGGAACTTGTTTCCATCGGTTGCGTGGAAAAACGAGGAACTGTCCTGTATTGTCTCTATAGTATTTGCAGGGAGTAAATACCGTTGCCAGCACTGGGTAAAATGAACAATTGAAGGAGCTACCGAATTCTCAAACACAGGGGCATCAAAATAATGACAGCGACACTAGCAAGATATTTGAATGCGTTTTGTTTGAATTGAATGCTTAGTATTGAGTTCATTCGAACGCGATATTTGATAGGAACTCGATATAAAGGGAATCGAGTTGTCATTGCCTTTTCGGCGCGTAATAGAGCAGTGTGAAGCTAGAGTCATGCAGTTGGGTATTTTGAAAAACTTATCTTACATTTTCTGTAAATTAGCCCGATTTATCGGTTTTTTCATTCCACAAAATCGTTGATAATTTGTTCTTTAAAGTTGTCGTTTCTGCACACTTTATTTAGCAGACACTTCTCGATAGAGAGTGTACTGAAATTACCGATTCTGATATTTCCCATGGAATTTCTCAGGAATGTATTCAGTCTCTTTAATGTAATCATATTCCTTCCACATAATGCTGTAGAAAGACAGAGTTGTACCAACCGAACCGTCCCTTGATAATTTTTTTCAAGACTAATTTGTCTAACAAATACTTCAGCAAAAAATCTATAGATATCTATTTTGTATTATCGATGTATACATTCGTCAGTTCATTTCGGAGCTGCTCACTGTCAAATATTGGATATTGTTTTATCAGGAAAGAAAACTTTTCTGAACGAAAGAACATTTTGTAGGTGGAAAACTGCTTTTCGTCAAGAAATTCAGTAAAATGAAAGTTTTCAAAATTTTGAAGCCAGTGGTCCATCTTGAGTCACCACTATATCAATAATATTAAAAGAAACAGTTTTGTATCTTTCAAATAATTCTGACCTTGAAAGTTCATTCGCAGCCGTGTCTGCTCTGACGCAGATTTCAATAGTCTCATCATGTATTCATCAGTCTCATTATCATATATTACTACGTAACTATACTATTTCTGTCTCTACGGCATATTATTTGCCTGTATTTCGATATTGTGAACCGTTTAGAAATTACGCGACTGGCGCATAGTCAGGAACATTCTCTGTAATTCTAAATCTTTAGATTTATTGTTTCATGTAGGATAAGTTTTTACTCTTTTTAATGTTTTTAAATCAATATTTCGGTTCTACTCTAAGGAAAACGAAAAATTGAGAAAAGACAAACACTTGTATTTTGGGCGGCGATAGATGGCAACTGGCAAGAGTATGTGGCAAGTTCGAATAGCTAGGCCAGACCAAATAAAAGAAAACACGCGAGAAAGTCTGTGCCATTCTGTACCACCACTAGTTTTGTATGTACGGTCATATGTTACAGATCTCTATACAGTTCCACAAAATCGTCGATAATTTGTTCTTTAAAGTTGTCGTTTCTGCACACTCTGTTTAGCAGACACGTCTCGATAGATGACCGATTACTGAAATTACCGATTCTGATATTTCCCATGGAATTTCTCAGGAATGTTTTCACTCTCTTTAGTTGTATCTCTATACAGAGATCTGTAATATACGGTCATCACATGCCGTGGAGAAAATGAAATGAATGGGAAAAAGTATCGGGGCAATACTAATTTCGAACATTATCCTTTTAAATGAAGGAAGGAATGAAGGTGGGCGAGGACACAGAAGAAATAAAAGGAGGGGTAAAAAGATGAGCTTAGTATTCAGTATCAGCTGTCAACAGTGGCTTTCTCTTTCATTCCACGTGTGTTACTCCTCCTGATTTCAAATCTACCTCTCAAGAGACGCCTTCAGTCATTTACATCTTCACCAGCGCACACGGCTGACTTCAAATAAAATTTTCCTTGACACTTCATGGCCTCAGTAATACAAGATGTTTCAAAAACAGGTAGTATAATTTCAAGTATGTATTCCCCATATGTAGACAATCAAAATATTCCAGTACATATGTCCGGAAATGCGTCATTTCCGAATTATGTCCTTCACAATACTGAAATTCAGAGAAAAGTGTTTCTTTCCGCAGATCGTCATTTCACAATATGTTCAAAATGTCCATCTTCTGCTTGAATGCAGACTTCACACCGATGTCTCATTGACCTGCGAACACGATCCCAAACTCCAGGAGTATTGCGTAGTCCTCGCAAGATGCCACAACTCAATTCCGAAGGGATTCCAAATCAGGCAACAGAGACGAATGCACCAGTGATTTTAAATGGCCCTACAAGTAGAAATCGAGAGGTTTCGGATCAGGTGAGCGTGAATTGGGCCACCTGTATCTATCCATCGATCACGAAACCTTCGATCCAAGTACCGTCGAGCAGTACGACTGAAGTGTGTAGGAGCGCCATCATGTAACTAGTGGTGCTACAACAGCACATACTTTCCCGTATTAGAGGAAACAGCTACGTAGTACTGAAATATTGCACTTTATGCGCTACTAACATCTTAGCTTAGAACTCACTGTTTCCATCGCATTGTTGACAGAACTTTATTGATCCAGTTGGTCATAGCATATGACATGCGACAAGTCATTTTTAAATACAGTACAATATAAAATACAGACCAAATTATTTACAAAGATACTTATGCTTATATATAGGCTACAATATTTTCATATCTAACTTATACATACAATATGCTTATATATGTGCTTAATGCAGCTTGGTTTTACATACAATAATTACATATCCAACAAGACATAAACACACTCTGCTCCAACACACATTTTACACTAAATAGTATTATAATTTAGAAATTCGTCCACATTGTAAAAGTTATAACTAGATGAGAGGGAATGCACCCGGCTCAGCCAAGTCTTTGAGGTATTTAGGCAGATGATTGTACAAACGAAGTCCAGTATGGAATAAATTATTTTTACATAGGTTATTGTTAACAGGTATTGCAAACAGGTATTCTTTGTTCCTTGTATTATAAGGATGTACAAGTGTTTTCTTTATATACAGTTGTAAATTATGTTTTACAAACATTAATGTTTCAAAAATGTTTGTGCATGGTAATGGTGTACGTGTAGTGTTTTACAGAGCTGTCTACAACTTGTGCTTCTACTAACCCGCATCATTATTCTAATTGCTCTTTTTTGAAGCTTAAAAATGGATTTGGCATGAGATAAATTTCCCCAGAAAATTATTCTGTACAAGATAGAATGAAAATGAGCAAAATACAACAATCGAGTTGATTCCATTCGCAGTGTTCTCCTGATGTGTCGTAAGGCAAAACATACTGTTCGAACAAGTTACCATATGTATATTTTATTTTATTCCTTATTATATTCATTGAAGCACCTCGCACCTCGCAGTCTCTATTCCAATATTTGTGTTGCAATTTAACGGAAGTACATGTCACAACACTGTTTCTCTCAACGCACCACAAGGCAACGCTGAAATTCTACGAACCGCGCCTCTTAACTGCCAGGCGCCAGCTGATTATATCCATTACGTAATATAAAAACATTCTAAGACTTTATTGTCAAGTCATATTTGATGGCATAATTATTATCATTAAAATTCATGCCTCTCTCTGTTTTATCTTAAATTCCTTCTTATTTCGCAATAATCACAAATATATCATTTTGTTACGTTATTTCTGATTGGGCAGCGCCAGTATGCGCGCCTCAAATTGCCAGGCACAGTCCGTTATATAATATAAAACATTTTAAGACTCCACCGTCAGTCATATTTGATGGCATAATTATTACGCTCAAAATTCATGCCCGTTTTATATATTTTATCTTAAATTTCTTTACTTTACAATAATTACAAGTAAATCATTTTGTTATCTTAATTCTCATTGGACAGCGCCATTTATGCGCGCCAAACATCGCTCTGCTTTGCGAGCGAATTCAGTATTCAGTCAGTCGGCATGTAGTCGCCATGTGAAGCGTTTCACGTGATGGACTCCACGCTAGTCAAATGCGTGCCTTTTACACTGTGAGACAATCATGTCTGTTTCGCTCTTTGCTTAGTGAGTGAGTTATTTTCAAGTTACCTATGTTGTACACCTCGTCGTGTTAATATGTGAGGTGTTTTACGCGACAAACTCCACGCTAGTCAAATGCGTGCCTTTTACACTGTGAGACAATCATGTCTGTTTCGCTCTTTGCTTAGTGAGTGAGTTATTTCAAGTTACCTATGTTGTACACCTCGTCGTGTTAATATGTGAGGTGTTTTACGCGACAAACTCCACGCTAGTCAAATGCGTGCCTTTTACACTGTGAGACAATCATGTCTGTTTTGCTCTCTGCTCTGTGAGTGACTTATTCTCAAGTCACTTATATCGCGGACATCGACGTGCCAACATTGGTGCTCTGTTTGCATCATGGGATAGCAGTGACCACTCCAACGGCCACCAGTCCTCCAGCTACTGGTGCCAACCTTCAAGATTATATAATGTGTGTTTGTTTTCTTTCTTTTCAGTCCATGCATCAAAGTGCTCTGCACAAATGCAGTCAAGGCATACCTTTCCATGCTTTCATGTAATGTAGTTGTAAGGTATTTGGTTAATTATATCTTATTGAATTCATGTGTTGTGTTTCATTAAAGCAATTGGTGGCACTCACAACCCAGGCAACCTTTCCTGCCTTGAGAAATCTAAATTGGAAGGTGGTCCTTCACGAGCTATTGTAGGTTTTGTTTGAAGAGAGGAATTCCATCACGGTCCATTGCTCACCTCCCTTCTTACACATACTTTATTCAATGTTTTCCTCAATTCTTGAACATGTGGTTTCCATTTCAGTGTGTTGTCTAGCCAAATCCCCAAAAACTTTGTTTGGTCCATATAAGTGATGTATTTGTTGTAAATCTTTATAGGTGGACATTCAAAATTTATATTTTCAGATTGATTTTGAAAGACGCGCGGACGTCAGCGGCGCGCAGTATTGTAATGGATGGCGGCGAAATAGCGCGGCGCACAAAGTGGTTCAGAGCGGTGCAGGGAGGAGGAGTAGTTAGCGGCGGAGGGGAGGCGGGGCCAACTCACCCTACAAACTTCCTCATAAATACGCTGATCGTCAGATCAGAAGCTCCTTATTTGCTTCAGCTGTCGCCGAGTAGTGTTCTTTTGGTGAAACGAAGACGTGCGAATTCCGTATAGTAGTCAGTGTCTAGTTTGCTTGTAATTCTAGTAGAGAGTTTAATTGATGTAGGCGACGAATGAGATTTGGAATAGTAATATTGTGAGCAGTTTTTTGAAGTTGTGTTGGAGGAGAGTGCAGTAAAAGACGACGCATTAGAATTCAGGGCAAAAGACTAGAACGGCGTTATTCAGTTTGTTCTGGTGGATCAAGTAGCCAGAATTTAAGTGATTTACACGCTGATTGAGTACGTGGAATCAGTCAGGAACAATTACGCTGTGCCATAAAGAATCAGCTATTCAAATATCCAAGTGCGCGACGCCCTGGACAGAGCTACAAGCGGCCATCCGGCTGTGATCGTGCGAGGACAATAAGCACGCGGGCGAAAACTTAACAATCGTGCTGAAGAACAATTCCGGAAGGAGACGAAGAAGAGGGCCACCGAACGGGCAGAAGGACCGTCGGAGAAGAAGGAGAGGCGAGGAAGAAAGAAGAGTACCGGGAAAATAAGAGAGAAGCAGACGAGACCCAGCATCGCTGCTAGAGCGGCGAATTCCAAGAACGCAGTCTCTGGTGTCGGCGAAGCGCGGAGCCAAAGTCGAAAGCGGAGCCGCAAGCGCCGAGGTAACGGTAAGGGAGAGGGGGACGTGTTAGCGAGGCCACGAACGCGCGAGCAGCTGGAAGGACGGTTTTGTAGTAAAGTAGGGCGAATATCACGCTTTACAGAATTCGTGAATAACTCGCGTAATTTGTCGCACCTAGAATTTTCGTATCATTGTCTGGAATGCCTTATGAATGAAAAGAACATTGCCCTTTTGAAGTTAATTGTAAAGAAAGTCATTGCTTAGATAAGAAAAGTTTTGAACAATGTGTAAAAAACTTGTGAGAGAATCAGAGTAATTAAGTGTGCTTTTCAATTAGTCATTGTAAATAGTATTTTTTGTGTGTGTGAATTGTGAGTTAGAATAATTAAGAGTTTAATTTCAAGCAAAAACGTGCACCAAAGGCAGAAATTGAAAGAGTACCAGTCGACTGAGTCATTGATTTAAATTTTTGTACAATTATCATATTCAGTTGATTTGTTTAAAGAGGTTGGAAGATTCACAAGTGTTTCAAGCATATATTTCGATCACTAGAAAAAATATTCTTGCCATTTTTTGTTTGTTTTTTGTTGTTGTTTTTTTGCAGAGGAAGCAAAGAAATTGTATTTTTTTTAAATTGAATCATTTAAGAATATATCTGAACGTGTTACTGAATTTGTGTGTGTTTGTACCCATTTTCCTTGAATTCCCTACTATCTGCCGCAAGAATTCTCTGCCCTGGGAGTAAATCAAAAGCTCGCAAGAGCAATAAATCCGCTTGCATCCACTGGTCCAGTTTGGATTTAGAAGGGAGGTAAAGGTTATATATATATATATATATATATATATATATATATATATATATATAGTGACCGTACTTACCCTTGTTGGTTTCACGAATACACATATAAATTTTATGTTTATTTTGGGCACAGGGGTTCTTTGAGGGGGGTACTTTAATCATCATTATCTGAATTCAAAGAATCTACCGTCACAGAAACAGAATTTATTAATAAAAAAACAACAAAACATCTTCACATTACTGACATAATTTACATCATTGACCTGGTCGCAAATTCTTACTGAATGCAGACTAAATGGTTTATACTATACGTCTCCGAATATTCCTATCATTACATTTATCATTTCCATTTATACGACCTCCATTTCTCTGGAAACTGCATGCCATTCGTGAACCACTACAGACACCATTGTTCTCCTTACTACTCAGTGAGCACCCTGAACTGGCATTTTACTCGATTACCCCTTTATTTTGTTCATAATTATTGTTACTTATCTGCCCTCCACAACCGTCGTCTTCTACGCGACGCGATGCCGCGTGCCCCACTGTTGCCGAGAGGTGACCTTGGCGCCAACGATGTTCTGCCTGCCCACGTGTCGCCGGCGGCCCGTTTCCATGCACCGGCGTCGCCTCACCACAGTTTCCTTCTTCACACGACGAATTTACTGTCTCAGCTCACACGGCTCCACCATATAATCCCGCATCCGCACAGCTACACCGACTCGTCCACGTGTCCGTGCACTGTCCTCTTCTCTCGTCAAATTTCGTGATTATTCCTTCCAACTGAGTTTACCACAATCCTTACTAGCAATCATCATTAAGTCCATCACAATTATCCTTCCTTTAACACCAGGCGTCTCGATTACTCTCGATTTATCTGTTCGTTACCACATCGCTCTCTTGTCGCCATCATGCCTCTCACCTCTCTGCTCGCTGCTCCACTCCCAACTGCCCTTTCGCGCGGTCCGACCGACCAATTCACCACCTTCCGGGCGCTCGTTCACGGCTCGGCCCGATTCGTTCCGCAACGATTCATCAACCTGCGCGCCACTTTTGAACGTTGTGGAGCGCCTATTATTTACGTTTTGACCAATACGGTCAATATACAGGGTGAGTCACGTAACTTTAGCACCTCCTGTAACTTTTGTACGGTTAAAGTTATTGCAATGCAGTTTTCACTGAAGTGCATTAGGGAAAGGGGCTAATTGATACGTGCATTAATTTCTATTTTATCACTTGTATTTTACGAGATATTTTAGGTAACTTTGTTTTTTTAAATGGGACTATACATATTTTTTCAATCCACCATGACGAGCGTAAAAAGATGAATCCAATGATGTACATATTGTCATATGTTAGATAAGCATTTTTTTGATTAATTTTGATTTTTGCGACTGAAGTTTAACGGACATTTTGAATAGTCCACCACACAAGGTCACGAAGCGCTCCACCAGCACACGTGCGCCCGGGGAAAGGAAGGGAAGGGGAGGGATCTTATTTGAAAATAAGAAACATAGTATTCCAAATATTCACAAAACCATTGCAGTTTTTTCCTGAACTGTGCTTTTCATCCTTCCGCATTTTCAGATTTTCGTCTTTCTTTGATTGAAGGAATTAAAGGATGGAAAATAAGATTTTGTCATAAGTTTGTATCGTAATAAAATTGTTTATAACTTCAACTCCATTTAATGGGGTTTCATAAGATACGTATTAATGGGATCTTGAAACAAAGCACAATAAGAATATATAATTAAAACTACAAAAAATATTGCATATTTTGAGCCAGCAATTTCAATGTTAATAAGAATATAATAATAACTTAGGGATAGAAATAATCCTATTTCAATAAATACTACTTAAGACAAATCCGTATTTTCAATCCCTAAGAAACACAAAATATCTGAAAATGGATCAGGATGGAAAGGAGAGTTCAGGAAAAAATGCAACAGTTTTGTGAATATTTTTCGTATCCTCAACTACTAAAATCCCTTCCCTTCCCCGACCCCACGTTTGCTGGGGGAGCGCTGCGTGACCTTGTGGGACTGACAGTTACAATGAAAATATCCGTTAAACACTAGTCGCAAAAAATCACAATTACTCAAAAAAATGCTTATCTAACATATGACAATATTTATGTCTTTGGATTTGTCTTTTTACGCTTGTCATGATAGACTGAAAAAATATGTATAGTCCCATTTGAAAAAACAAAGTTACCTCAAATATCTCGTAAAATAAAGTGATAAAAGAGAAATCAATACACATATCAATTAGCCCCATTTCCTCATTCACTTCCGTGAAAACTGCATTGCAATATCTTCAACCGTTCAAAAGTTACAGGAGGTGCTAAAGTTACGTGACTCACCCTGTGTGTGTGTATATATATATATATATATATATATATATATATATATATATATATATATATATATTTTGACCGTATTGGTCAAAACACAAAGAATAGGCGCTCCACCACATTCAAAAGTAGCGCGCAGAGTGAGGAACCGCGGCGGAACGGATCGACAGAGTCGTGAACGAGCGCACGGGGTAGTGGGAACTGATCGGTCTGACCGCGCAAAAGCGACAGTTGGCGGTTGAGCAGCATGGCGTGAGGACGGTATGCAATGGTGGTTAGAGAGCGATGCTTTGAGGTACAAGAAATCCAGTGTAATCGGGACAACAGGTATTTAAGAAAGAAAAATTGTGATGAACTGTGCAATAAGCGAGTGTAAGGATTGTGGTGAACTTATTTAAGAGAGAATAATTACGAAATTTAATAAAAAAAGGGAGCAGTGCACGGACACGTGGGCGATGCGGGTTAATGATAGTTGGTGCGGCTGTGATGATGTGTGATTATGCGGTGGAGCTGCTGAGCTGATACGATTAAAGTCATCGTGTGAAGAAAGAAACCGTGGGAAGGCGACGCCGGTGGATTGGAAACGGGCTGCGGTGACACGTGGGCAGACGGAGCATCGCGGGCATCAAGGTTACCTCCCGGCCTCAGGCGGAACGGGCAGCAACGCGTCACGTAGAAATCGACGATCGTAACGATCAGATAAGTAATTCCAATTGTGAACAAATAGAAGGAAAATTAAATGAAACGCCAGTTCAGGATGCTCACTGTGTAGCGTTGAAAGTAATGATGTGCGTAGTAGCATATGAATGGCACGTAGTTTTTCCAAAGGGTTGGAAGTTGCATAAGCGGGAATGATAATGTAATGGTGGGAAGGTTAGAGATGTACAGAATGAACCATAGAATTATGATCAAAGCAATGATGCAAGCTATGTTGGTAATGTAATGATGTCTTATTGTTCTTTTGTTCTAATAAATTCTGTTTATATGATAGTAGGCCTTTGAATCCAGATACTGTAGATTAAAGTAACCCCCTTAAAGAACTCCTGTACCCACACATAAAAAAATTTTATGATATGTGTAACCGTGAGCCAGCAAAGGTAAGTACGGTCACATATTATTGGCGCCCGAACAGGGACAGGGAAAGATTGGTAATTTGTAATTAGATTTGAACAAAATTCAATCCCCATAAGTGCATACTTTAATCAGCAGGTATCTGAATTAGTTGCATGACTGGAAAAGGCAGAAGACAGTGTAAATTTCTTGATAATGTCAGCATTCCAGTTTTAAATATTTCAAAGAGAGTTTAAGTGCATTAAATATATCAATATTCTCTAACATATTGCAGTGGAATCAGTGAAGTGTTGTTTGAAATAATTTAGTTGAAAATCAAAAGAAATGTTGTATGAGCATTAGTTACAATTCAGAAAATATTTTGATGAGTGTTAAGTGCCAGTTTCTGTATCAAGGTGTTGTTTGAAATAATTCATTTACAATTTAGAAGAGAATTTGATGAATGCTTAGTTTAATTTCATTTGCCAAGATGTTGTGTGAAATAATTCATTTACAATTTAGAAGAAATTTTGATGAGTATTAAGTGCCAATTTCATATGCCAAGGTGTTGTGTAAATTAATTCCTTTGCAATCCAGAAAATATCTTGATAAGTATTAAGTGCCAATCTCTGTGTCAAGGTGTTGTTTGAAATAATTCTTTTACAATTTAGAAAACATTTTGATGAACATTAAGTGCAAATCTCTGTGTCAAGGTGTCGTTTGAAATAATTCATTTACAATTTAGAAAACATTTTGATGAACATTAAGTGCAAATCTCTGTGTCAAGGTGTCGTTTGAAATAATTCATTTACAATTTAGAAAACATTTTGATGACTATTGAGTTTAAATAACAAATAGATGGGAATTTTAATTAATGTGTTTTAAGGTAGTGCAGATATTGGAATGTAGTTTTCTTTTTAAGATTGTTATAACGTGGCCAGTAAAAAGGCGCTGAATTCAGTGTAAATACCAGGGTAATTATTGTAAGGCATTCCTATGTGTATATCATCATACAATACAAGGATAATTTTTATGAAACAAGATCATAATGTATATGTGGCAATGAATAATATGTTAGGGCATAATTATTGGAAAGTGGTATTACAGTGAGTGTGTACATGAGTGTAATTATCAGGGTATAATTTTGTTGAAGAGTCCTTACAGTGTGTATCTAAATAAACACAGTGTGTTAGGGTATGATTTCTGAAGTATTATTACAGTAGGTGTATTCATTGAGTTCAATGAGCAATACATTAGGAACAAATCCTTCATGTTAGAATATAAATTTGGGTTTTAGGTGCTGCCCAGTGCATTTTGAAGCATTGATTGGACGTGTGTGTAAATGAATATTATGAAGTTATGAGCTATTTTGGAGACATAGTAGCATTAATTATTTGATGAACATTACAATTCAAGTAGTTGCAACTGAATAAGATTTATCGAGATTTTTTATTTAGGTGGATGAAAAAAAAAAATAAGTTGCATTCAGTAATGTGCAGGAAGACTATCTGAGACTGATTCAATGATAATCTAATGAATATTTTGAACTCAGTTGAATTATGTCAATGTGAATTTTGTTACAGATGTCAGTGTAATTACATTTAATTATTTTGTGTGTATTTCTAGGTGTTTTGAGCTTGAGTGCATTTTGTTTATGAATTGTTCCCAGGTGGATGACGGAGGTCAATAATTTGTTTGATGTGTGTTTTTTTCTTGTATGTGTTTTTGATGAGTTATGTATAGGATCGTAATATATGCGGCATCACTCACATCTAATTCAAAGCAATTCAGATTGTGTTAGGGTCATTTTTGAGAGTAATTAGGATGCCGTTGGTGTGAAGTGAAGTAATTTGTAGTGTTCGGTGTATGCCTCTGTGAGCATTCTGAAGTTGGGCAATAGATTTTGGGTGGAATCAAGCGTGTAGGAGGGCGATTAGTCAGAAATAGGTGTAGTAGGGTGCAATTTGGGGGCATAATGGAAAAGCAAACGGGCACAATGATGGGAGAGGAAGAGAAGCGCGAGGACAGAGATCATTATGATGAGGATGATGGAGGTAAATGGGATGAGTCGTTACTAGAAGATTCGGATAGAGCCAGAATGGAGTTATCGGGAGCGAGTGCGTCGACACCAAATCTGGGAATGGTGAAGAGAAACGGAACAGAGGACTTACTGAGCATGCTTCATCAAATCATGGCAGGACAAGAGAAGCTCGAAGAACGGGCACATAGAAGAATGGTTGAGGAACTAGAGAGACAGGAAGAAAGGGCACAAAGAAGAATGGTTGAGGAGCTAGAGAAGCAGGACGAACGGGCACAAAGGAGAATGGTTGAGGAGCAAAAGAAAATCATTGATGAACTGAAGGAACATAAACAAGAGCAAGTGAGACAAATACAAGAACAATACCAGGTTATAGTGGAGAAGTTCGAGTCATGGGAACAAAGAATAGACGGGCGAGTTCAAGAGATATGCAGTGAACTTAGTCGAAACATTACCACAAAGATGGAAGGACGGATTGAGGCACAGGATAAAGCCATCGAGTCACTGCATGTGCAAGTGAAGGGAGTATCACAAGGGATGGAACGGAAGATAGAAAACTGCAAGAGGGAGTTGGCAGACACGAAGGTAGAATTGAAGGAGTCGGTGGCAGCCTGTAGAAAGGAAGTGCAGAAGGACGTTCGGAAATGTGAGGACGACATCGCGGAATTGCAAATAGAAGTTCAAGAATTAAAAGAGGTTAAGACGGCGCCAAATGTGGGAGGGGGCCCAGTTAATATAGCAATACCATCCTCATTAAAATTTTCGGGCGACGTAAAAGAGAATCCATACTCGTTCATGAGAGCTGTGGAGCGATACCTAGCGGTTAGTTGTCTCCCTGAGAAGAGTAAGACGCAGGTAATATACCAGATGCTGCAGGATAACGCGAGGACCTGGGCAGACACCATCACAACATTTCCAAATACTGTAACGGAGTTTAAGCAGATGTTTTTTCGAAGATATTGGAGCGAGGATATCCAGCTAAATTTTAAGATGGGTCTCATGAACAGTATGTACAAGCCATCAGGTGGGGGCGGAATGAGAGATTACGCGGCTAGGCGCATCATGGATTTCCGATCGTTATCGCCACCCATGAGCGATCAAGAAATCATGTGCATCCTAATCAGACAATTTCCAACAACTACCCAGAATTTGCTTAGGAGCGCGTGTCATACAGATTTAGAGAAGTTTCAAGACGCATTAGGGAGCTTCGATCTGACGTTCGCTAATGCACCGAAAAACAGAAATGAAGTGAATGTAAATGCAATGATGGTGAGGGGCGCTCAAGAGCAAGAGAGGGGAGGAAAGCAAAGCGCTAGAGTTTGGGGTGATCAGAGGGGTGGAGAAAACCAAAGAGGATATGATAGGCAGCAGGAGAGCGAAAGTCGAAGGAACGGCGAGCGGTCGAGACAACCTAATGGAGGAAACGGAGGAGAAGGTTCACGTGGTAACGAAATGAGACCAAATACCAGCGGGACGGGTTACAACCCAAATTTAAACGAAGGGAGTTCGTGTTGACGGGAGACCCCAACACGAACAATCACGGAGTAAGCAACGAGGTTTCCATCAAGTCATTTCAAGTGGTCGATTACGAGGATGAGCCCTGGATCAAGAGAAAAAGCAGCCAGAAGATTCGTCGGAAATGTCCAACCGTCATGATATCATGCTTAGGTGAAGAAGTGGAAGCATTGGTTGACACAGGATGTGTGGCGAGCGCGATTTCGGAGGATTATTATGAGAGGTTAGTGGCGACGGGAAAACATGTGGCGGCATTACCGATGACGAGGTCGTATGTAATTGGGGCCACCCAGAAGAGGTCAAGCCCCATTACGAAACAAGTGATGTTAGAAGTATGTATTGGTGGGTATATGTACGAGATGGTTGCGCTGGTGGTGAGGCATTTGTTGTATCCGGTTATATTGGGGATGGATTTCCTGGCGAACAATCGGGCTGTCATAAATCTCGAAAAGGGGCACATCATTGTAAACGGAGACGAGATGTGGATTGATACAGGAGGCGAGGAGGACGAAGAATACAATATTAGCGCGGGAGTAATAAGTGGTGAAAGCGTGGAGGAGTGGATAGAGCAACAGGCTGACGGAGCTGAGATGTTGGATGATAGGGGTAAAATCGAGTTGAAGGAATTGCTATTAGAGAACAAGAAAATATTTATGAAAAACGGTGAACCTATTAAGGAGTACGAATTTAGGATACAATTAACAGACTATACACCATTCAGGGAGAGGAACTATCCCATACCTGCAGCCTATCGAAAAGAAGTAGCGGAATTGATCAGAGAGATGACGGAAGAAGGGATCATAAAGAGAACGAATGCTCAAACTTGTCTGAGGAAGTTAAAGATATTTTTTGACGTAGCAGGACCATACCAAAGAATACTGTCAGATCATGGAACCATGTTTACCAGCCGACAGTGGCAGCAAACATTGATGGGACTTGGAACAAAACCAGTATTTACATCAATCCGACATCCACAATCAAATCCGGCGGAACGGGTCATGAGGGAATTATCTAGGATGTTCAGAACATATTGCCACGAGCAGCACGACAGATGGGGAGAGCTAATACCGGAGATTAATAGGTGGTTGCCGTCCATTCCACACGATAGCACGGGTATTACACCGTACGAGGCACATTTTGGACGTAGACCACCCCACGTCTTATACGCACTTGACAGAGAAGAGGTATTCCAAAGACCGCAGGAGCCATCACAGGAAACAGTCCGCGAGAATTTAGTCAAAATGAGCGAAGTACGACTAGCAAAAATGAAGAAAACGCCATACGAATTCAAGGTGGGACAAAAGGTGTTGGGTAGGGTACCTAGAGTGTCAAATCCCAAACTAAAAACTTATTCGAAGTTTTTCCTCCTTTATGAAGGACCATATGAGATAAAGGCAATTAAAGCTCCAAATGTGGCGGAACTAATGAATGAGCGGGGAGAAACAGTCGAACAATACAACTTTTACAACTTGAAGGCATACCATGAGGGACAAGATCAAAACTAAAGGAGAACCCTGGAAGCAATGGATTAGAAGATTATTTTTCACTGTGTAAAAAAAAATCTTGATAACGTGGGGGGTTATTTGACCGTATTGGTCAAAACACAAAGAATAGGCGCTCCACCACATTCAAAAGTAGCGCGCAGAGTGAGGAACCGCGGCGGAACGGATCGACAGAGTCGTGAACGAGCGCACGGGGTAGTGGGAACTGATCGGTCTGACCGCGCAAAAGCGACAGTTGGCGGTTGAGCAGCATGGCGTGAGGACGGTATGCAATGGTGGTTAGAGAGCGATGCTTTGAGGTACAAGAAATCCAGTGTAATCGGGACAACAGGTATTTAAGAAAGAAAAATTGTGATGAACTGTGCAATAAGCGAGTGTAAGGATTGTGGTGAACTTATTTAAGAGAGAATAATTACGAAATTTAATAAAAAAAGGGAGCAGTGCACGGACACGTGGGCGATGCGGGTTAATGATAGTTGGTGCGGCTGTGATGATGTGTGATTATGCGGTGGAGCTGCTGAGCTGATACGATTAAAGTCATCGTGTGAAGAAAGAAACCGTGGGAAGGCGACGCCGGTGGATTGGAAACGGGCTGCGGTGACACGTGGGCAGACGGAGCATCGCGGGCATCAAGGTTACCTCCCGGCCTCAGGCGGAACGGGCAGCAACGCGTCACGTAGAAATCGACGATCGTAACGATCAGATAAGTAATTCCAATTGTGAACAAATAGAAGGAAAATTAAATGAAACGCCAGTTCAGGATGCTCACTGTGTAGCGTTGAAAGTAATGATGTGCGTAGTAGCATATGAATGGCACGTAGTTTTTCCAAAGGGTTGGAAGTTGCATAAGCGGGAATGATAATGTAATGGTGGGAAGGTTAGAGATGTACAGAATGAACCATAGAATTATGATCAAAGCAATGATGCAAGCTATGTTGGTAATGTAATGATGTCTTATTGTTCTTTTGTTCTAATAAATTCTGTTTATATGATAGTAGGCCTTTGAATCCAGATACTGTAGATTAAAGTAACCCCCTTAAAGAACTCCTGTACCCACACATAAAAAAATTTTATGATATGTGTAACCGTGAGCCAGCAAAGGTAAGTACGGTCACAATATATATAAGAAATAATACAGACCCGAGAACTGAACCCTAAGGCACTCCATATGATATCTGGGTTACTTGGGAAAGATATTTAGAAACAGTTTTGGTATGTCCATGAGTGTGGACAATTTCTACCATTTGTTTACGGTTGGTAAGAAATGATTTAAACCAATCGTAGGCGATCCCTCGTATTCCAATTAACTCCATTTTTCCCAGTACCATGATCAACTAGATCAAAGGCTTTTGAAAGATCTAGGAATAATCCTGACCAAAGGCATGTAATTATTCAATAAACAAATTTTAAAAAAACTAAATTCCATTGTTGCAGACCCTGCATTGTCGCTATTCTGAGAGCTTTTAATTATTTTTACTTATTTCAAATATTTCAAAATAAACAATTTCTAAAATATTAATGTGTAAGTGTATTACAAAAGTTCGAATGTAAAAAAACCAAGGAAGAAATAATATACAAAATTGCACATTCTAATTTACGACGCTCAGCTGTCCAAAGCGCAGTTAATTTACAGCGGGCTATTATGTTGTCACAAAATTATAGAAAAACTACTCGTATTTTGAAAAAATTATGCATGACCTTATCTGTAGATGTTATTTTGATAAATACATTTAAATGAGAAAAGTTGTATTTTTAAAATGGTTGATGTAAGAAAACGACGAAAACGAAGCGCAGTCAATTCCTAGCGGGCTATTATGTTTGTCAGGAAATTATAGAAATGAATCGATGATTGTTGAAAGGAACTAAGTCCATATTTTTTCATTTTGGACTTTATGGTGATTTTTGTATCATTTCATTCTTCTCCACCATTTAGTGAAGAATCGAACTTACTCCGGACACTACTTATGCTTTTTTTATCAAGAAGACTCACAAGATTGAGAGTTGAAAGGTACCAAGTCCTTCACTTAGTTCCCTTCAACACTCAATGGAATGAGCATACGCGGTCTTTTGGGACGGTTCGCGCCTTTTTTCTCAGTCGTGAGCATAATGAAGACGCGCAATGTCTAATTTTCTAAAATCATGTCGTGACAAATATCAATATTAAACGATACTGTCTATTATGCAGCCTGTTAGAAAGAGATTCACGGCAAATGTAAAAGAAAATAATAAATGAGCTTGAAAACACTACGTAAACAGTAAGTATATTCCCGCTAATTCAGTAACCTTCCCGCCAAGACTCAGAAACGCGCCCTGAATGACATCGACGAGCATTAAGATTGACACATAAGTGGTTTGTCTTCTAGTAATTCATCATGTCTGATGAATCAGGAAAAGAAATTGCAATTTCCGATCAGGAAGAAGTGGCTGAGCAAAATGGCAGAAAACGTAAAAGAAACGAGATAAGTTATAAGAGGAATATTATTAAATATGCCATTGTAAAAGGAACCGAGTACAAAAATTACCGGGGTAACTTTGTAAAGGCTAAATCTGTTGGAGAAAATTGTGGGTAAGGAAATAATGTCATATTTTATTTTGTATTTCATTGTATATGCATTTTGTATTTATATTGAAAACATTTAGTTTAAAGATAAGATGGTTTTATTAATTTTTTTATTTCAGCTGCAAACTGAAATGTTATCATCGAGTTGGGGAGGATGAAAGGCTTGCGATTTTCAAGAAGTTCCATGATTTGTCATGCAAAAACGAACAAGACCTTCACTTACAACGACTCATTGAACATCATCCGGTGGCGCGACGACGTTCACAGAATCCTGCCCAAGAACAACCAAAAGGGAGTCTCAGAAGAGCATCTTTTAAGTATTTTGTGCTTAATAAAAGTACTCGAACCAACGTATGTAGAAAGGCTTTTCTTAATATGCATGCTGTAACACAAAAACGTGTGCATAGAATCACAAATTTACTAATTAAGGGAGATACACCTGTAGATAAGAGAGGCCTCAATCCCAAAACACATGCTATTTCTGGAAGAATATGCAGATCCATCAGGGAACACATAGAACAATTTCCAGTTAAAAAAACTCATTATGGGGGAAAAGAGATATCATATTTAGATTCACGGTTGAATGTAAAAATAATGCACCAACTTTTTAATAAGAAACACCCTGATGATGATGTGAAATATGAATTTTATTTAAAAATTTTCAATGATAATTTTACTTATCGTTTTGGAAGGCCTCAAATTGATGTCTGCAGTTCGTGTGAAGAACTGCAAGTAAAAATTAAGTCGCCTCATTTATCAGAAAATGTGAAGTTGGCTGCTAAATCCGAGTTAACATTACATAAAGCAAGAGGTAAAAAATTTTATTCATCAATGGCAAAATGCAGTGAACAGTGTAAACAGAATGGTAACACTGTCTGTTTAGTGTTTGACTATATGCAGAATTTGCCGCTTCCTCATATTCCTGTACAGGAAATGTTTTATTTGAGACAACTGTGGGTTAATGTATTTTGTATACATAATCTTCACAATGACAGTTGCCAAATGTATATGTATCATGAAGGGATTGCAAAAAAAGGTGCGAACGAAGTTTGTTCATTTATTTTAGATTATATCCACGATTATGTTTCAGAGGACATTAAAAGGCTGCACCTTTATTCAGACAGTTGTCCAGCTCAAAACAGAAATCATTCGTTCATAAGAATGTGTTTAGGACTTGCAGAAAATAAGAGATTTTATGAGATAATCCATCGCTTCCCAATGCGGGGCCATTCTTTTCTTGCTTGTGACAGAGATTTTGGGCTCTTCAAAAGGAACATCAAGAAATATGATAGGATTTATACACCAATGGAATACTGTCAAATTATTGCAAATGCAAAAAAGAACCTTCTGGTAAAAATGGTCAATTCAAGTGACATACTTGATGTAAACAAATGGTGGCCAGAGCTCTATAAGAAAAATGCCCACAGTGATGAATCTTCTGGAAGAAGCATTCCAAGTAAACAAAAGATATCTTTTTCCCCAGCTTCGTACCTGCAATTCGAGTACTCGGCATCCCATCCTGGCGAGGTGGTAACTCGTCCATTCATTAATAGCTTTCTGAAGAACACCTTCAACCTATTACAACCCGGACGAAGAGAAGTAACAGATATTTTTGCAGGAATAATGCCAGCATACCCTGAAGGAAAAGTTCCCATAAAAAAAACGAAAATGGAAGATTTGAGAAAAGTGTATTGTTATGTTACTGGCTCAGAAGACAGTAAAGAATTTTATGATAACGTGTTACAATGGCCTATTATTACTTAATACTTTCTTGTTTATGTATTGTACCATTTTTTGAACATTCTTTTGTATTTTGTTTCGCTTTTTAATAAAAGTTTCAAGAATTTTATGAAAACGTTTTTGTGTAAACCCTGATTAATGTTGAAAAGCACTAATTCCAAATTTTAAAAGCAGCATAAAATTGTTTCAACAGATGCAATTGATTATCTTTATAAATAGAGAAAATTGGGTTCCGTAAGAGAAGTATTACAAAGAAAAATAAATCGAAATTTCTTAAATAATAGGCCTAAAATCGTTTTTTTTACTTTCCCAACAATTTGAAAATTAGGAGTTAGTGCCTTTCAACAATCACCGATTCAAATATTACTCATATTTTCAAAAAAATTCAACATGGCCGTATTTGAATATGTTTTTGATGATCATATTTCGTAAAGAATACTCTTGACAGGTACCGTATATCGCCGCCCAAACTACATTTGTTTTGAATTGTTTTAATATTTTTTTCGATTTCCTAATAGAAGAACAAAACTATTATTTCAAGAATATTCAAAAATCCGTTAAACCTTGTCGTAAATCGCAATTTTTGTTGAAAAATTTGGAATTCTTTTCAAGAAAATGGCATTTAAGCGCTACTGTAAATGCGAAATTTGAAGCTCTTTTTCACAGAAAAGTTTTGAGTTTTCGAAACACTTTATTTGAAGTCATTTGTGGCGCTTACACGCACAAATTAGTGTTCACAAATTGCTGAAAATGTGCATTTAGCACATTAGAGTATTAGAGATCTTTGAAAAAAATTGCATTTGTGTAATTTTCGAAAAAAAACAACAAAAAAATACCCCAAAATGAACTTTATGCCATATTAAAGAGTGCAATTAGCACTATCCATTCTAAAAGTTTGAACAATAAATTTGAAACCGTTTTTGAGAAAATAGCGTTTGAGTGTTTCAGAAAATACGGAAGTTTGAGCTAGTTTTCAAAGAAAACTATTCCATTTTCCCGACATTATTTAAAGCAAATATACTCATTAGTATAATAATGTGAATAAATCGCCGCTAAAAAAATATTAACGACGTGAAAGAAAAGTCAAAATTACATTTTTGTACTATCCCTACCAAAAGTTTAAAGAAAAAATTTTAAATATTGCGTGCAATTTTGCGCAAAACTACTAAAATTTAAAAAAAAATGTACATGACCTTAATAAAACAACTCACTTTTTACAACACATTTTATTTGAAGGAAAAATCTCTATCTTCAGTTTTGTAGTTCTAGGAAGACGCCGAAAAAATTTCAAAAATTGGCAATTTTCGAAAATTCATGTAAGTACCCCCAAATTTTGAAGAATCTTTTTCAAAATCTCAAAGCTTTTACTCAAAGAAGAATGACCGAGGAATATCCATTTTGGAAGAAATCGTACTTATGGTTTAGGCGCTACTAGTGTTCACAGCCGAACGGACAGACGGACGTTTTCCTTTCAATCGGTTTTTCGATATCAAGGACCCACAAAAGAGGAATTGTGGCTACGCCACGTGTTAGGAGATTTTTTTCTTAATATAGCTACTGGTTTTATCAACTTTTCGTTATCAGAGCCCGGCAATGAATTTTTTCTGCCGAAAATTCGCCTTTTTTTCGCGCAGCTTTACTTAACTTTCCCTATATACGTATATCACTCCCACATCGTATACGTACGTATACGGGAAAGTAAAAAGCATGTTGACGACTGATCAGTGAAATGTCTTCATAAACATGTGGTAAGGTGTTCTCCAGGAAGTTTGTGTATGCCTGTCCCGTAAGTCTGTTTATAAGTACATGGGGTCCAACCAATCGATCACTAATGATGCCGGCCCACATATTGAAGGAAAACCGCACCTGGTGATGAGATAGAACTGTTGCTCGTGGGTCTTCAAATGCCCATACATGCTGATTGTGGAAATTTGTAATGCCATCTGTGTGGAATGTGCTAATCTGTAAATAATACTAAGGCAGGAAAGTTAGAATTTGCACCACACTGCTGCAAGAACTTCTGATAGAACCGAACTCGTGCAGGTTAATCTGCTGGTGTCAGGGCCCGTACACGTTGCCAATGGTATGGATACAACTGGTACACTTGCTACCGTCTCCAGGCAGTCGTATAAGGAACATTCACCTGCAACTCGAACTTTAGTGTGGTGGTAGGGGTCGTGTCCACAGTGTCGAGAATCTCCTCCTCTACAGGTGGAGTTGTAGATCTTGGTCGACCCCTCCCCTAACTAAGAGAGTTAAATTGTTCATGCTCACACAGACTGCGATGGAGACGAACAAATGTCTTCCGATCTGGACATGTCGTCGCTGGGGGTAATTCTCCTGGCACAAACGACGAGACAGCGCAGCATTGCCGTCCATCTTACCGTACATGACATGCATATCTGCCAGCCCCTGATTTGAGTACATGACGCACAGTCAAACGTCAAATCCAGCACTGAATATAACCTTCGTCTAGGAATGAACTGACACAGTGACCTATAAATGTCTCCTTTCACGGCAACGGCGTGCGGAAGGAAAAACGTTCCGATGAATTTCAGTGTTGTGAAAGCCGTAACTCGAAACTGAAGGTTTCCCGGACACATGTTGTAATGGACTATTTTGATTGCCTACGTAGGGGAATACATACCTGAAATTATGCCCCTATTTTTTAAACACCCTATATTTTAAAAAAGTCGCGATAACTTATCGATAAGAACATAAATTAAAAATTCGAAAATTGTAATTGACGCGCGTGATCTCACGCAAGGTAAATTGATGAAACGATCAAGAAAGTCGATTATACATAATAAGATATCTGAAAATAAATGATTTCTCCGAAAAAGTACCAATACGTTTTGGCACCTGTGAAGTAAGTTTGTTGACTTAACTAGAGAAATGGGAGAATTAAATGATTGAGTAATACTTTACATAAAAATTACATTGAATTATTATTTATCAATAAATTACTTGATGATGGGAGATGTGAACCAGAAGGGAGGAAAGAAGGAAATCCCATATATACGATAGTATTGGCGACTTTCAGCCTCAGCCTCAGTTGTGCCAGGTCCACAGGCCGAAGAGATTTCAATAATATCGGTATTTTGAGGTATACAAAAATATTTTAGAATTAGAACAGTATAGTTCGTTTTTTGCGACTTCTGTGGTCCAGAGGCATCGAGCCGAAGGCGGCGGGTTCGAATATCGAGTCTTCGCCTTGGATATCTTCAACATATGGTTAACTCTGACACCCACGTATCCTATCAAACTCCTTTCATCCACAAACAATCATTGGACATTCACACCTCATAATCACCCAGGGGCGGCTCGTGCCCTGGGTATTGCAGCTCCAACGAAGATATGTAATTTCCAACATTCAGAAAACTAATTTTTACTAAAAACTAAGCAATTCATGAAAAATAATTAAAACTAAATTGAATAAAAGTATATTTTAAAACATTACTTACATAATTTTATAGGTAATGTCCGAGTCAGGTATATTCGCCTCCCGCACTCTTGGTTCTCTTTTCTTTGCAGTGGGCACTTTTTGTATTAGTTCTCCATTGAGGCAATTGTCGATAATAGGACAAATCACACACACACACACACACACACACACACACACACACACACACACAAACAAAAAAGAACTTGGTGAAACTACGATGAACTTTGAAACTACGGTGTTCACACTCTTAACACTTTACGACCAGCACTACTGTTTGGATACAGTTTTCTCTAGTCCATTTCATGATCTTGGGTATTATTTCTTCTACTAATGATGATGGTAAGGAAATAAAATTATTATATACCGAAAATTACTCTGGTATATATTGCAATTATGACAGATCTTCCAACTGCACTCGTATTCACAACGGTCGTCTCCCTGCTGCTGCTGGGAAGATTATTGCACACATCGTGAGAAACAGAAAGGGATTTCCTACCAGAACGGCCATGGACACTTTTGAGGATACACAAAGACTCATGAAATGTACGTTTTGAATCGACATACCGCACATCAAATAAAAACAAATTCTCCAAACAACATAAATAATGAATTTAATATCGTCAAGAGTTAACTAATTATCTGTACTTTCAATAACATGCGAAATTCATAAACTTACGTTGCAGCAAGTGTCAAACGAAGACAGAAAATTGCTATTCGCCATGGAGGCCGCACCGTGCTCTCTAACTAGACCACCCACCGTTCTGCGCTGCACATCTGGTGGCGGTTTCTTTGTTCGAAAGCAGCCAAGGGCCTAGCTTGAAGCTTAAGGCTAAAGTGTAAACGCAGGAAAAGAGCTTAAGATCATGACTTGAAGATTGCACTCGTTGGGAGCTCTTTGATTTCGAAATGATTTCGTATTCATCGATATTGCTGCAATAAATTGAATATCATTCAAAGGAAAATTTATATTCCTAACATATCATAAGATTCTTTTCGATTGTTAAGAGGTGGTGCAACCTTACAAAGAACAGTCACTGTGGTCACCCTACCACCATTCGTATAGAGGAAGACAAACGCACACCACCACTCAAGAACAGAAGTCACCTTTTCAGGAAGAGAGAAGAATATGAAGGGCACACTCGCGGACACGTGACAGATTCGCCCAATCCCTTCTACTTGTCCAAAAAAGCACGAGTGTTACGGTCACAACCAGCCGGAAAATCTGACACGAAGGAAACCGGCGGCTCCTGATTTTCTTCGGCCCGTGGCTGGCCGTATTGTGCAGACGTTGCGCAGCCCTGATCCAAGGCCAGGCATGCACGCGCTCGCCTCAGAAGTGACCCGGACGCGATCTCGGACGAGCCGTGTCAGACGGCCGTGTGAAAACTAGACACGCGTAAATACCGGACGTTGGCGACCGATTACGCCATGAGGATAAAACCGAGATGGTCACGCAGTTACTGATAATAAGCAATGATATCCTTCTCGTGATGTCCCGCCCCCCCGCCTCAGCCCTAGTTATGCATTTGCATTGGCTGTGAAATGCGTGCGCTGCCGTTGACCTCGACCGGCCGCCCCGCGCCGCGGCGTGGGAGGAGGCAGGCGGAAGTAGTTGCGGCGGCGATGGGCAACGCCTTTTACCACACAATCGAGGTCTCCGAGGTGCCTTGCCGCGGGAGCCGAGCGCCGTTAGTTGATCAAACTCCTCGCCGACGTAGTCATCGGAATTCGCTGAAGGTGAGGTGCGCTAATGCGACTATTGTCCAATTGTTCTCAGTGTCCATATATTCCTAGCCCTTTAATGTTGATTCCCGTCTCCAAATCCGTGTAAATACGCTTCCAGGAGTTTGGGCCACGTTTTTTCCCTTTCTGTCCAGTGTGAGTCGCTCCATGCGTCCGTATTTCCGTCCGACTTTGGTCAACGCTAGCGCCTAAATCGTTCAGACGATTTTCTCAAATATTGGTATATCCCGAACGATCTGAACGAACTGGAGGCTTTGCGAGTTTGAAATGCATATCTTCATTTTTGTTGGTACTTTACATGAAGCCTCTACAATATTTTCAAACTTTTCTCAAAAACACCTCCAAGATTTGTTTTATTAACTTTGACCTTGTGAAGCGTAAAGATCTCTTTAAAAATGGGAGGTGTCTCAATTTTTGTTAAAAATATCTGATTTTTCGAAAATTACAAAAGTAAAATCGTTTTCTCGGCCACTTTCTACAACTATATTGAAAATATTTTTCTCAATGAAATCTGTAATTGAAAGAGATTTTGAAGTAAATTTAACCCAATTTTAAATGAAATATAGGCAATTTTTTTAAGAAATATTTTGACAAAAAGGTCTTCAAAGGTTTTTCACTAAATTTTGCTCACTAAAATTAGTAGGAAGACGCCGAAAAGAATTCGATTTTGTGAAATTTTCGAAAATTAAGGGTTAACATAGAAGAACGAACTTATGCCTTATTTATAAGAGTATTTTTCTCTAGTCTTTCAAAAAATTAAAGAAAAAATCTGGAGCCACTTTTCAGAAAATTTTGAAAAGGTCCCAGAACTTCATGCAAAGTATCCCCAAATTTTAAAGAATGTTTTTCAAAATAGCAAAGCTTCGAAAGCCAAATCCAAAATCGATATTCCTTAATCGATCTGATTTGCAGCCTATTGAATTTGAAATCGGTATTTATGTGGTTCAAGAAATATTACGTTAAGAATATAAGAGCAAAACCTCATTCTATATAGCAATATTCATTGAAACATTTGATGCGGCTTTTAAAGAAAATGGCGCTTAAGCGTTTCTGCAAATGCGAAATTTGAATTTTTTTGGAACTTTAGGAATATTTGGAACTTCATTTGAAGCATTTCCACTCACAAATGTAATAAGGTATAAAAATCACTGGAAATGTGCGTATTAATGGCCTAAGACATATTTCAATAAAATTATATATGTGTAATTTTTGAATAAACAAAAGGATACAGCAGAATTAATTTGATGCCATCTTAAACATTTCAATTCATACTCGCCGTACGAAAAGTTTGAAGAAAAAATGTGGAGCCTTTTTGGAGAATTTTGAGCTAGTTTTCACCGAAAACTTTTGAGCTTTCGAGAAACTTTGAGACATCATTCAGTTCATGTACATCAACAGAGTTCGTGTACTCGTAAATGCACTAATGTGAACAAATCCCAAATGTAAATATTTACGACGTGAGAGGCTAGTCAAAAAATTACTTTTATGTAAATTAAAAAAAACACAAAAGAATAAATATGGCGTTTATGTTCTCATAGGATACATTTAGCACTATCCCTTCTCAAAGTTTAAAAAAAATTTGGAGCCGTTTCCGAGAAAATCTTGTTAATGTACTTTTTTTAAAAAATTGTACATATTGCACGCAACATAAAGCAAAAGTACTAACATTTGAAGGAAAAATATCTATCTTTAATTTTGTAGTTGTAGGAGAACGCCAAAAATCTTCAAACTTTTGAAATTATCGAAAATACAGAGTTAACAGAGAAAATCAGTCTTATGCCATCTTTGAGTGTATTTTACTCTATTCTTACAAGACATTTAAAGAAAAATTAGAGCCATTTTTCAACAAATTTTGATGTTCCAAGGGCTTCATGCAAAGTACTCCCAAAAGTTAAAGGATGTTTTTCAAAGTCGCAGATCTTCGACTCCGGCCAGATCGATAGGGGTTTATTCGGTTTGGAAAAAATTGTACGTATAGGTTTGGCGCTAGTGTTGTTCACATAGACCAGACGGACATTTTGCCTTCAATCGTTTTGTCGGTATGAAGGACCCACCAAACGTGGATTCTAGATACACCAAGTGTTAGAGGATTTTTCTTAATTTAGCAACTGGATTTATCCAATTTTTCATTACCATGGCCCGGCAGTAAGAGTTTTTGTGCCAAAAAATCATCGTTTTTTCGCGCAGCATTACATAAGTTTCTCTCTACTAAGTATGCGGCAGTGAGAAAGTAAAAAACTAGTGGTGCTGTAGAATGACACAAACTTTCTCGCATTAGTTAGTTTTCGAATCTATGTAGTCTCGACTAGCCTTAGGGTTTTGTCGTATTCTCTTCCCAGCTGCCATCTTTTTCCGTCCAAAGGACATTTTTTCACATTTTCTCAACTTTTTGGCTGCCTAATGCTTGAACTGAAACAACCATGCGCTTATGAGTATTATATAAATGGTTTAATGTCGGGTACGGACTCAGCGTTTTGGAGGGAAGTGTGGCTGGTTCCAGCTTGGCTGAGGGATAATTATTTGTCACAATTGTGTTGCCGCAGAAAACTATTGAGCAGTGGCGTACCCTGCGTTTTGGCTTAGAGTATGTAACTCGAGAAATGAGAAAATAATTTAAAACTCCTAAATATCCAGTACTATTTCTGTCACGGACGCCATATTGAACGGGCTACGGACCGCGCGCAATCTTTTCTTCCCTATCTTTGTCCTATCCTACGCTTTACTTACACACATACACACTTACATTCACCGTGCGACACATGCCGGGAGACCGGTCGGGAGCTCAGATCCTGTCCCGGATGGGGCGTTGCCCCTCTGGTACCTGGTTGGGGCAACCCCGCTAGCCGACGGTACGATGAAAATTGAGTAGCGACAAGTAAAACAACTCATTACAATACACAAGGAATGGTCAAGAAGAAAGATACGAGATAATAAGGAAGACGATTGAACTGGTATTGAAATCTCGAAGAAAGTTTTATTACTCAATGGGAATCTTAACCCTCTTCGCTATTATAATAGTTATATACATAAAACGGAGCAAAAGGAAAAAAACTAGCACTATATTTTTTACCGTTGTTTATTACATATGTGGAGAAAATTTAAAGAAAAGTTTGGAGCTGTTTTAAATAAAAAATGCCTATTATTCGCACAGAATTACACGGAAACTTCTCATAATTTCGAAAAATTGAACATTAAGTTATTTAAAGATCCGTCTTTAAGGAACAGATTTTAGTTAGGAAAAAAAATCTCTTTAATACTATAGTTGTAGGAAGATGCACCAAAAGTTTGCACTTTTTCAATTTAAAAAAATCTGTGATTTCAACCAACATGAGAGTATCACCATTCTCCTAAGCTTTCTTTACGCTATCCGAAGACAAAGTTTGATAAAAAAATTTGATGCCGTTTTTGAGAACATTTTGAAAGTGTTTTTGAGAACATTTTGAAAGTGTTTTTGAGAACATTTTGAAAGTGTTTTTGAGAACATTTTGAAAGTGTTTTTGAGAACATTTTGAAAGTGTTTTTGAGAACATTTTGAAAGTGTTTTTGAGAACATTTTGAAAGTGTTTTTGAGAACATTTTGAAAGTGTTTTTGAGAACATTTTGAAAGTGTTTTTGAGAACATTTTGAAAGTGTTTTTGAGAACATTTTGAAAGTGTTTTTGAGAACATTTTGAAAGTGTTTTTGAGAACATTTTGAAAATGTTTTTGAGGCTTCTGAAGTACCCTCAAAAATCAAAACATCCTTTTGAAACTCGCAAAGCCACGAGGTCATTCCGATCGATTATGGAATATCAATTTTGAAGAAAATTGGCTAAACGGTTTAGGCGCTAGCGTTAGCTTTGAGCACAGACCAACCGAAGGACGGCTTGCCGTCAATAGATTTTTCGGTAACAAGAACCAACAAAATATGGATTCGAGCTACATCATGTGTTAAAAGATTTTTTTACATTTACCAGTGTCCAGGAATAAGAGTTTTTCTGGCGACAATTTGCCATTTTCTGGCGCACGATTACAAAACTTTCTCTTCTTACGAAGTATTCGTAATGCCAGAAAGTAAAAAATGTGAGACGTTTGTGTCGGAAATTTACACGCATTTTTGCCATATCACTTATTTCATTTTCTTTAGGCCCATGACACACCAGGAAACTCGTTACCACTAAATATTTTTTTTGCTCTGTAATGTGCATCCGACTGGAAACACATGTCACACGTGTTTACAGGTCGTGCCACATATATTTACAGGTCGCTAGTCAAACATATTTTCATGTGTTAGTGAGATATGCAGTGCCGAGGAACGTGTGTTTTTAATCGGAGATAATAATCTCCTATATTGTTTCAGGAGTATCTTTCCTTTGCAGCTCTCACATGCAACCAAGCTTTATAAATGAAATATCGAAAGAAAGAGAATTTCACGGAGACGTGACGAATTGCACTTTGACTTTAAAAATGTGAAGGATTTGTTTACAAAACGCATCAATATATTCACGTCAAATGCAACCCGCAACACTTGCCCATGTTTTCGCATCTATATTGTCAAATAACTCCTAAACAAAGCGTTCTAGGGCCTTAAAAACTAACGTTTTTCACACCATATTCTACTAGATAAGATATTCTAGGACATTAAATTTAATTTTCAGTTCGGTGCTTCGATACTACCAATGCCGCCGAAATATTTCAGCCCTTGTTGCTGGTCCATTTTTGTGACGACACGCTTAGAAGGCTTAGATTCCTACATCTTATATTTATTCTTTCTGTATACACCGTGATTTTTGCAGTCTGAGGTTTATTTGCATAATCATTAATTCAAGATTTGCTCTCCAGCAACAACTAGAAGCACTACTATAGTTGTGCGATACCTGAGAAGTTTCTTTTGCGTGTAGTGGAACTATTCAATTAAATTTTGGTCATGGTCTCTGAGTGATGTTTGCCTAATTGTGGAGAGATGTGGGTGTACAGTGAAGAGTGAAGACTGTGTTCTACCTGTACCAGTATTTTCGCTATCAGCAGTGATTTGAGGACATTTTCAAGTTAGCGAGTTCAGCCACAGCTTTCTCAACAAAAGAAAAGAAGCTAATTTTTTGTGACTATCACGAAAAGCTAACAGCTAACTGTCGAAGAATATTGAATAATTACTTCAAATGTTGTCTTTAAGGAAGTGTTGTGAATTGTTCCAAGAAAGCTCTCCATGATACTAAATAAATTTGTATTGAAAATTTCATCAATTCCTTTTTTGTTTTTATTTATTATAATAAATTGTTAATTATTATAATAAATTATTAATACATTTGACATTTGTAGTAATTATTCAATATTATTTGACAGTTAGCTTTTAGCGTTTCGTGATAGTCACAAAAAATATTAGCTTTTGACTTTTGAAAAAGCTACGTGTTTGACTTGAAAATTTCCTCGAATCACGGCTGATAACGACAATACTGGTAAAGGAAAACACAAACACAGTCTTCACTCTTCCCTGTAAACCCACATCCCTCCACAATTAGGTACTCTTACAGCACTTACAGACTACGGCAAAACGTTAATTGAATGGTTTCACTACTCGCATTAGAAACATCTTCATAGGTATGAAGAAACTTTAATAGTACTTCTAGTTGTTGCTGGAGAGTAAATCTCTAATTAATGATTATGCAAATAAACCTCGTCAGACTGCACAAACCACGGTGTTTACAGAAAGCTTTTTTTTTATATTATTTATTTCCTGTTCAATTTTATACACATTTGTCAGGATGATTGAAAACATTACAATATCATAAAATTTTTGGGAGATGCCATAAATTTCAATCATAATTATTGCTAATTATGATTATGTTTCAATAAAACATGAAATAAAAACTTGATTTTTAATTCGAATTTAATAATTTTTATTAATATAAAGGTTGAGTTTTAAGAGAAAAAAATTATTCAGAAAAGAGTTAGAAATTTATTTACGGAGGGTGAAATATATCTTTGGGGATGCGGGAACGAATACGTTTTAATAATAAGTTATAATTTTGCCCTAAATCGAAAAGTTGATGAGCAGGAAATTTTGGTAAAGAGTTGAAGAAGTTTGAAGATTGTGTAATTATACATTTCTTAATTGATTCTATTTGTAATTCTTTATGTATCTGCTTGTTGGAGATGAACCATTCAGCTTTTAGAATTCTCTTTAAAAATTTGTTGTGAATGGTTTGTATTTTCTTAATGTTTGACGCAGATGCATTACACCAAATTGGGCATGCATATGTAAGTGAAGGTCTTATTATTGTTTTAAATATTGAAGTACCACACTCAATTTGTAATTTTGAAAATTTATTAGTTAACGGGTATAATTTTGATATTTTTTGGTACGTTTTATTCGCAATATTTTGTTTGTGAGATTTCCAGGTTAAACGACGGTCAAAATGTAGTCCTAAATATTTAATTGGAATGTGATTTTCTATCCAAGGTATATTTATATTATTTATTTTGAGACATGGGGGATTAGTAGGTCTGCAAAGTGTGAAAATTTTTGTTTGTGTTTTAGATGGGTTTATTATTATTCTCCATTGTTGGGTCCATTTAATATATATATATATATATATATATATATATATATATATATATATATAAAGAATTTTGTAGAGAGTTTCGAGCAGTTTGTATATTTTTGTGAAATGAAAAAAGGGCAGTATCATCGTCATACAGTGCTATGCTGGTAAAAGGAAGGTGTGGAATATCTGACATGTATATGTTAAAAAGTAAAGGTGAAAGTGTCGAACCTTGAGGAATTCCTAAGAAGATATGACGAGAAGTAGAATAAGAAGTATTAATTTTCACACACAATTTACGATTATGTAGATAGTTTTTATTATTTCGAATAAATATACAGGAATTCCTATTGAATGTAATTTAAAAAGTAATCCCGAATGCCAAACTTTATCAAACGCTTGGGCAATATCGAGGAAAATCCCAATTGTATGTTGCTTTTTATGAAAGTTCTGAGCTATTAATTCAGAAACGCTTAGTAATTGGTGAGATGTCGAATAATTAATTCGAAAACCAAATTGGTAATTGGAAATTGCTTGTGTCGAGGAAATATAGGATAATAATCTAGTATGTAGTAGTTTTTCAAAAATTTTAGACAATGAAGATAAGAGACTAATAGGTCTATAGTTTAAGGGAAAGTGGGGATCCTTGCCTGGTTTACATACGGGGATAACGTAAGCTAATTTCCATAATTGTGGGAAATAAGAAATACGAAGCATTGAATTGAATATATTTGTTAATTTCGATAAAATTTGTAAATTAAGTTCTTTTATCATTTTGTTTGAAATAGAATCATATCCTGAAGTTTTGTGAATATTTAACTTTTGTGTTATTTTTTGAACTTCTACAGGAGAAATAAACTTAATTTTTGAAGGAACTGAATAATTTGGAGAAGAGATGTAAGACTCAATTTCGCTGTTAAAAGTTTGATTTATTATAGGGTTTGGTGTAAAAGGCTTTTCTAGTTGATCTGCGATTAAATTTGCTTTTTGAAAATCGGTGTAGGCAGATGTAGAATCGTTGTTTAATATTGGAATAGGGGAAAAGGATTTTGTTAATTTTTTTATTGTTGACCATTGTGGTCTGCTCTTGGGATATATTTGTGCGATATAATTTTGAAATTTGTCTAATTCATATTGGTCTATGCGTAATTTGATAATGCGTGATAACTTGTTGATTTTTCTTTTAATGTCAGGGCGACGTGTTTGTTGCCAGAATCGTCTTAGGTTATGTTTGGATTTAAGATATTTTTAGGGAGAGATCGAGTATGAATGTACGGTTTATTGTGTGTACTGGAATATTTATATGCATCTAGAAGTGTTTTAGTGAATCTTTCTATTTCTATGTCAATTTTTTGTGTATTATCTAAGTTCTTTGGGAAGTTAAAATTTGAATTTATATATGAACGATATGTATTCCAATGGAATGTTATGGAGGGAATAGTTAATTTTTAATAGTGAAGAAATAAAACATACTTTAATAGGGAGATGATCGGAATCTAATTCAGGATGTGGGGATTGAAAGAATTGTAAATTAACATTTTTTAAAATTATTATATCTAAAATATCTGGTATTATATTGCTATGATTAGAATAGTATGTTGGTTTGAAGGGTACATGTATGTCTAAATTATTTTGAATTATATATTGTTGTAGACGTATACCCTGCGGATTTGATGAGTTGCAACCCCAAGAAAGATGTTTACTGTTGAAATCTCCCATGAGTATAATTGGATTAGAAGATTGAAAAATGAGGTTGTAAATTTGAGCATCATTCAGATTAAATCATGTTATTTATTTTAATTTCTAATGCTATACATTCTAAAATGTCAGATATAGTAAAAAATGTTTGTTGATGAAATATAGAATTCTTGATTATTATTTCTACTCCATCAGAAAAATGATCAAAGATTCTATCATTTCTATAAATTTATAACCTTTTAAATATAGTATCTCATTAGGGGTCAGATGAGTTTCAGATATACAGGCTATGTCAATATTGTGATAAGATAAAAAGTGATTAAAAATATTTTGTTGTCGCTTTAGTCCATTAGCGTTCCAGTTTAGTAGTGTTATATTTATATCTATATTGTTATTAATGACCATTAAAAAGTGGAGAAAGAAGGTTTTTTAATAAAGTCTATATTGGAATAAGTGTAGAAATAATTTGTTGAACTATGTTGGTAATTAAAGATGTGTAATTTGAAGTAGAAGGGTTTTGTTTTAATATCAGAGTATGAGAATTTAGGTGATGTGTGATTATATGTTGGAGATATAGTATGATTTGTTTTGAAAGGGGGATTTTGAATAGAATTGTTATGTTGAAAGGTTTGAGATTGGGGAAAGTGTGGAAAGTTCTATGCATTTAATTTTGTAGAAGGAGAACGCAAATTTGTATTTATTAAAAAGTGTGAATTTGAATTATTAGAATTATTTGGTTTAAGTAATTCTTTAAATGCAGGGCAACCTTTGTAATTAGCAGTGTGCATTCCGAGACAACACAAACCGGAGGGGTTGTTTTTGGAAGAGGGCAGTTCGAATAATGGTGGTTTTCAGTACATCTACAATAACGTGGGATTAACCTACAATTGGCTTGTGTATGATTGAATTTTTGGCATCTCTTATATTGAATAGGTTGATTATTTGATGTTTTTGCTTGAACTTTTATTACACTATGAAACAATTTTTCCAATTTGAAAATTTTAGAGGCTTCAGCACTTTTAGTATGTTCTATTGAACAAATGTCTATAGGTTCACGGTTTTTATTAAATAATCTGTATACTTTTTGAACTGGATAATTAAGTTTGATTAATTCATTAAATATACTTTCGTAATAGGTAGTAGGTATATTTTTAAATAAAACTGTGAGAGTTTTAATAGTAGGGTCACGGTACGAGTAATATTGTATATTATTTGTATCACAAAAATTTCTACATTTTTTAAAATCTTCAATTGATTGAAAGTAAATTTTAACATTATTCTTTATATTTTTTGTTATGAAATCATTTTGAATAATATTTTTTATATCTTGAAGAAGATTATTAAAATTATATACATTTGAAACTATTTTTGGAGGAATGGAAATTGTGGGAAGTTCTTCATGGGTATCTTGTAGATCTGCTAGTTATTTTGTAGTGGAATTCCATTTGTGGTCATGTTGCAATTGAAAAGTGAAGATCTTTTACCTGATTGTTGAAGTAATGAAGAGCCTTCTCTTTTTCTGGAGTCACTTTTGGATTGAGTCGTTGCTGATTGCATAGGAATGTCACTTTGACAATTTGACGAAGTAGTTGCCGGAGGGATGGTGCGAGTGTTGGAGTTAACTCCTTGTAATTCTGTATATTCACTGTTTTGAGATAGAGGAGTCGAAGTACCAGGAAAGTTACTAGTTTGTTCTCGAGGTAGTGGGGATGAAGATTCCTTTGTTATTGTAGCTGACTGTAGTCCATAGATGTTATTATAATTTAATCCAGGAAATGCCGAAATGTTATTTGGAGACTTAATAACTATTACCTTGATGTTGAACAATTTCTTCAGTTTTCATTGGTTGAATCTTACATTTCAGAATTGTTTTGATAGCAAGCATTACCCTGAATTGTGCCGATGGAGGCAAAACTAGAACCATTTGGTGAGCTGGCTGTTTGAAAAGACATATTTTCCAAACCAAAGATGACCGAGGCACTGATGTTATTTAGTCTGTCTATTTGATTACTGGCAGTCCGATTCAGTACAATATTTTTACAGCAGAAGTAAAATAATTCACTTTAAATAACAAAGTTTAGGAGAGCAATTTTAAGAAACGTAGCCATACATTCAAACACAGAAAGCTTCAATATAGGATTGAAGAATCTAACCCTTCTAAGCGTGTTGTCACAAAAATGGCTATCAGCAACAAGGGCAGGAATATTTAGGTGGCCTTGGGAATATTGAAGCGCAGAACCGAAAATTTAATTGAATGTCCTAAAATGGTCTCATCTTATGGATTATAATGTGAAAAACGTTTCTTTGAGGCCTTTGGCGCGCAACAGTCTTGAAGGCAGTGGCTACAGCCGCATTTTTTCTTTTTGAATGGCGCCGCGCTCGTTCGCTGCTCGTCTCGTGTGTGTTGTGTGGGAGTGTGGGACGAACGTGAGCACTCGCGTTCGTCACAATATACGAATATATAGTATCAATTATATAGTTGTTATATAGTTTATAGGTACTTTCAGATCAGTGAAGCTTATGTACACACGTGGAGATCAATGACTGCAACTCACTCTTAATGAATTCTCAAATGTTTCCCACGTTACTATTCAATGAAACAAGTAGTGAGCAAAGCGGCCTATCACTGCTTGAATATGTGAAACGGATGCACTTTTCTGCAATCATCATGAATTACACTTCACCTTTCCGTTCGACTTTATCCTCATTATTTGCAAGTTTTAAAGCACTTTGTTATAAGCCACAATGAAATGCGGTAGAGACGTCACTTAACGGTTAAAAGGTGTAGATTAGCGAAAGGCTGCCTTCTGTCAATAACATGTTTAGGCAAAAGAGTATACGTTTTGTTTTCATGGTTTTACAGGAGAGCAAAAATAATTTATTTTAGTGTGGATGTTCTTGAATAATTATAATTATACAGACACAGAAATATACATATGTAATTGGTATTTAGTTAGAAAGAATTTAAGTTAATAAATTTGAAATAAAATAAACGTTACTACACTTAACTCAATATTCAATTTTTCTGACATAGTATACCCTTTTGCTCTAATGGAAGCCAATTGTTTTTTTACGCAACCTGCTTTGCATTTACATTTCATGTTGCAGCGCCTCTTGCAATTGTCACGCAACATTAATATTAGCCGGGATACTGTGGAGAGAAAAAAACGGGATCTGAAGAGAATGAGGATAGGAATGATAAGAATAGGAATAACTAGGCGCTCCAATACGACAAAATTTCTCGCTTTATTTCTAAATTTGCGATTTTTGAAAATTAAGAGAAATAAACGAATATAACACCTGCCCCAATTATTAATCGATCCTAGTTCTATCAATGGAAAAGTTGAAGAAAAAGTTTAAACGGACCTGTGATAAAATTATTTTTTTAATAGTTCTTCAGAGGTCGCTCACGGCATCAACTGATTCACTTTAGTGAATTTGACTCAATTCTAAGTTCGAGTCTCCACGGTGGCAATATTTTCGGCACTAGCTTAATAGCTAGATCGAGTTGAGTTGAGTGAGATCTTAGAAAGCATAAAGGAAGCTTAAGGGAATTGTGCAGATGTCTTGTTCGTTGAAATGCCTGATTTTGAAGATAAAAAATTTCCGGCCTCTTTCTTCAACTACAACTGTGATGATACAATTGTTTTTCTTAATGAAATATGCTCATGAAAAACAGATCCTCAAATACGTTCATGTTGAATTTTTCCAAAATATGCGTATTTGTGGAGTAATTGGGCGTCAAAATTAGTCGTCCGCTCGCCTAAGAGAATTTTAAACATAAGAGAACTTTAACCTAAAAGAACTTTAATCAAAGAGAACATTAACCAAAGAGAATGTTAAACCTAAGAGAACATTAAACTAAGAGAATTTTCAACCTAAGAGAATTTTAAAAGAGTGCTAAAAAATTGTTTGATAACCTATTTTGGGATCCTGAAATTAGAGAATAAATAACGAGAATGAATTATTTTAAATACATACAATTTTATAAAATATAAAATAACAGGATATCGTAGCTCAAATATAACGAATGGTATTCTTTATATTTATGTCGATTATAAAGCAAATAGGATTTGACGAGATTAATATATCGAAGAAAAATAGTATTTTATAAAATATAATTATAATTATTAATATATAATGTTTTCTTTCAAGCAATCCGCAAAGCTTTATTGAAATTTACGCAACAATGCGGCAATGGATATTTTATCAAAATATTTTCAATAAACCTAGTTTAATTGCTAATAAATGAGTCTAGAAGTTTTGTAAGCAATACATTAGTTGAAGCTGGCATAAGTTTTCTTTGAGAAAATTAACATTTTTCACGAATATTAGTAAATAGTATGCTAATGTTTATAGCTCCTTTTATTAATTAATTATTTAACGTCAATTAAAATTTTTGTAATTTGAAGTGGTTAAAATCAATTCTAACGACGTTTTTCGAAAAGTCCAAAGGTTTCTGTGAAAAAGAGCTTCAAATTTCGAATTTACATTAGAGCATTAACGCCAATTTTTTAAAACGGCTCCAATTTTTTCAAAGAAAATTGGCAATTAAAACGAGGTTTATTGTTCTTTAATATTCTTGAAATAATATTTCCGTTCTACTATTAGGAAACCGAAAAATTAAGAAAATGTAAAAAAAATGTAGTTTGGGCGGAGATAGATGGCAGCTGGCAAGAATATGTGTCAAGTCCGAATGGCTAGCCGAGACCAAAGGAAATAGAAAACTAATGCGGGAAAGTCTGTGCAATTCTGTAGCACCACTAGTTTAAGAGTTACATAAAGTATTTTACATTCAAACATTGTAAAATAAGTTCATATAATATATGAACTTCTGTGCGTGCAGAATAATAATTCCCTGTCCAAATTTTATTCAAGAAAGACTCATGCACCTTTTAAACGTCAAGTGTTTGATGCAGTTGCAGGTTCACAGAAAACTATTTGTTCATAGTTTTCGATACCCCGGTGCGTTACCACATTACAAACAGCGTTAGAGTGCTCTTTACCAAACTAATTCCGAAATTTTGGAAATTCGATGAGACGCTGACTGTCCCAAATGTAAAAACCATTGAAAGTCTATCTTCTTTACGGTCACTAATATTTAATGCAGGCAACAGTTTACCATCCCAATGAACAGTAATTATTTCAGATAAATTACTCTTAAAAGCAGAATTAATTGTTTCTTAACGATCTGTTCTCATTTCTTGTCTCTGATTCAAAGATTAGAAGATTATTAATAGAGAGTCCGAGTATTGTGGCTAAGTGACTCTGCTAACAACTATTTAAACTATTAGTTTAGGAGAAATGAAATGTTCGGTGCCACACCTTGCTTCTGTATTGATGTACACTTGAAATTCACCACCGTAGATTTCATCTGAACTGAAGTTCATTATCTGAATCTTCAGATGATTAAGGAGGTACAGCAGAAGATTTAGACGCTTCACGCTGTTGTTTCTCTTTCCTTTTCTCTTCTTGTAATGCTCTTCGTCTCGCCTTTTCTTCTTTATTAACGAGATTTTAGTCTACTTCTGCAAGATGGCCATTACGTCCTGGCTCTCTTGGCGAAGTGAAAATAGCATGTTTTGTTCCAACGTCATCATTTGAAATGCATTCGAATGTCAAATATCCAACACATTGTTCGAATTATTTCTAAACTCATCATGATGCTAAAAATAGCGTCACACTGATTTGCGTGTTTTTGAAATTTTCTCTACAGCGACTAAAAGTTATAAATTTTTGCGAACAATGCTGATTAGCTTTTGTCAGAATTCTTGCATTCTCCCAAAATATCATGCACCCACAAACAATAGTTTAGCACTTGCACTAACTGTTAATTTTACTTCCCGTATGTTATAATGTTAAATTTAAAGCACTTTTTTATTGGATGTTAAATTGTGCTCAGTTATTTAGTGTTTAATATTAATAATAATTATTACATGCGTGCGAGAATTCTCGCATGTTAAACATCATCCTTTCCCTATTCATTTGTCTATTCTTTCCATGGAGAAGGAAAGTTGTTAATGAAACGTGTTTATTTAAAAAATGAATTAATGCAACTTTTAATGTACTTACAGAATATCAAAAATAACAATGCAACTGATGTTGGACACAAATTTTCAATAAAGGCTTATTCACCATTAAATAGAGAGATGTTCGTGGAACGATTCATGCTTCTTTAAAATCAACTTTTGAAGAAATTATTCAATGTTCCTTGAGAGTTAGCTTTTCGCTTCCCTTGATAGTCACAAAAATATTACAAAAGATTTTTACTCTTCGGAAAGCCAAGTAAAGTAGTGCAAAATACCAAATCGGGCGAATACAAGCCTAATTTTTTTCAATATTATTTAACTTTCCTTTATTTGTAATGAATAAAGGATGTTTTGGAGAGTCAGGGTGCCAGCTTGTTAGGGTCCGAAAATTGAACAATTATTTGTATACTAAAATGTATTGAATTATTTTCTGCATTCTTACGTACCTCAAGAAAAGCAATTCCGAACCAAAAAATAATCAATATATAATATTTTCACCTTTGAGTACTAAATACCATTTGTTACCATTAGAAACAATTTAGTAGGCTTAGACTTTAGAAGGCAAAGCTCGCATGATATCGGCGAATTCCCAACAGACACCTAGAAATTGATAGGCGGGGATTTTCGTCAGAATATATATACGCTATATAATTGAGAAAAAATAGTTTTTACTTTAAAAAGTGCAACGAATGATGATAAAGTTGAATGTGAAGTAAGTAGCGTTGAACTGTACTCGTGAATGAGGGACGTTGCGTTAGATTGACGTATTCACCCGCTGCTTTGCTGTTTCTGACTGCATTAATAAATAATAACGTGGGAAGTGCTTATTTAATTAAGGATGGGTGAATATGTTGTAACTATTCATATGTATCACATAAGTCAGTACTAAAGGGTGCGGTGTTTAACTCTACTCTTAATAAATACAGTAAGTTGCATGTATAAAAACACAAGTGTGAAGTGCCGGCTGTTTTTTAGCCTCTCGAGCGATACAATGCACGTCCGGGACCAGGTTATGAAGATATACCGAAATAATTGATGTGGGCGCCAGCACCTGCGTGGTAATGCAGGTGGGGACAGACTGTAGCTGACTTCCATTTTCTTATCCTACATACGACGGCTGACTGTGCTCTAGAAGCACCGGAGTACTCTGGGTTTGATCGAAGTAGCTACTATTCCAAATGACAACACTTACATAAATTAAGAAATGCGCTACGGCAATGACAAACACGAAATATTTGCTCTTTAATTATATTCTCACACAAATTTATAAATTATACAGATTTTACAAAGGGTAAGCATTTTACGGTACTTATCTTCTACTTCTTCTTGAAGCTTGATTAAACAATTTACTCATTATCTTTCACAACGCAACAAGTGTGAAAATATCTTTTAATTTTGAATTGTTCGTTTAACACCCTTTTACACTCTATTGAAGTTGTTTCGTCGTTCTTCGGTTTGTGTGCAATGGCGTGGGGAGCCCCCAGCTGACACGGGCCGTACACCCCGAACCTTTTCTTCTCAGCCCAGGCGGGAGGCTCGTGTCCTCTGGCCAAGCGATCAGTGATGCAGCGCGCCCGCAGGCAACTGAGCTCAACGGCGCTGGCTGGGCGTCGCAATTCGAACGGACACCTCCAATTAGAGCGCGAACTTTGTTTATTCTGAAGTTGATGACTATCCGCACACATTTAAAAGAGCGAAATTAAAGACTTACGCCCGTAGCTTTCCGATGGATAAATGTCGACCGAATTATGAAGTCCCGTTTTACTAACATGGAGATCCGAGATGTAGGGTGTTTCGGCTGGCCGAAAGAATTTTACTTCTCACAAGATGTTACTCTCCCCGAAAAAGCCATTCCCGTCATTCGCAGATCTTTGACCGGGTTTTACGAAACCTCTCTCCTCCGTGCCCGAAAATCCACCTTTAAATTTCGCTTTGCTTTCATTCGCTGCTCTTCAGTCCTCCCGGGAGTTTTTAGTTCCTGTTCGATTGTCAGTCGTCTGGCATATGAGAAGGGTTTCGGATACCATGATTGATGCTAAACCTCTTCCTTTGGGAAAATTGTAAGTGCTGCACATGTAAAGAAGTTAATCATAGAAAATTGTCTCTAAATTTGCCGTCTTCGTCTTTCGCTGAGAAATCTTCCACTAATTCTGAGCAGTTTAGATGCATCGTGAACCCATCCAAACTCCCTAGAGTAAGCAGATGCACGTGGCGAATGACGTCGCAAGGAAGCTCCAACAAATAAAATACGTGGGTGATCTTCGAAATTATAATTTTGTTTTACGTCTTTGTTTTTAAAAGTATTCTCTAAAAAGTAATAAATAAATAAATAATAATGCAGATTAGGCATGTAGTTAACGCAAATCGAAATAACAGAAGCCTGTTTAAATCTGTGCCAAAGACCGGTAGAGACTACAAGTGCTTATCTTTTAGGCGACGCATTGAAAACTAGTGACACTAAAATAGCATATTCTTTCTCACGTTATTTATCGATTAAGCATTGTTATAATACCAGTGGAAACCCGCAAAAGTGTTTCCAAACAGCAAACAATACTTCCCAAGCCTGAGAATCGAACTGCAGTTCAAAGGATCCGCGATCATCTTCATTATGCATTCCATCATGAGTGTGAATGTGCCACTGTTTCCGAGGCATCATAAAAGTTGCACTTTTGCAATGTTGGAAATTTCAGAGTTTTTTTTTAATTGGATGTGAGTCATGTTTATAAACATAACTTTCTATTTGACTCCAAAATTTAAGAAGAAATTTGGTGTAATTTTCATTCAAACATGTCCTAAGAGCTTTATGTAAAATAATAACCAAAATCGAACGATCTATTTCAAATTCGAGTATTGTAACGTCGCTGTAGAAATATACCGGTGCAAGTTCAATATATGGTCTAGGCGCTCTTTGTTTTCAAGGGCAGGACACACAGACGTTTTGACGAAACCAATTTTTTGCAATCAATAATTCAGTCAATCAGATAATCAATAATCAAGAATGTCTTCCAAAATCGCGGCGCCTCGAGTGGAACCAGATCGACGGGGCAATATTCATTTTGGAAGAAATCGTATTTATGGTTTTGGCGCTAGTATTGTTCACAGACGGACGGTCGGACGTAGGACAGACGGACGGATGAAGGACGGACAGACGGACGAACTGACGGACGTACCGGTGGACGGACAGACGGACGTTTTGAAAAGAAGTTTTTCGGTATCAGGGGACTCCAAAACTTGTATTTTCATGATCTCAAAATCGATTTTCCGCAGCATTACATAACTTCCTCCATACTACGAATATTACTCCGAATATACGTACGTACACGGGAAAGTAAAAATTGTTTTACACAAATCTTTTGTATTTCCCTGTAGTTTTTACTGCCTGCATCGCAACTTATCCGCCTCTATTCTATTTACGTAGTCAATGTTTGTTTCCGACATAGAATCTGCAATTATAAATATGTAAATTATCCACGTTAAAACGGTGTTGTAGACGTGGAGTCATTAACATGTAGTTTTAAGTTCTTGCATGAATGTACCATTCAAAATGAAGGTAAACGAAAATCAACAAGGAAATTGCACGTAGAGTCTCCGAATAAATGTTGCAAACGTCTAAATGTAGAGGAGTCGAAAAAATATTTTTGCCGACGAGCATATTTTGGAAATTTTGTGTACATCGAAGCTACACATATGCATTTGCCACACTATGTACTGAGGTTTCGCGGGTCACTTTTTGGCGCAGTAAAAGGGATTTCGTTTACCTGTCATACATCTGTTCTTAATGGATTCCATTAATCAGGACCAAATGCCACCTGGTAACTCTATTACATGAAATTTCTTCTTATATGCTTATTAGGACAAACTTATTATTTTCCATCTCAGCATTTCGGAGTTTGTAACATTTAATCTAAGGCTTCCTTTCAAGCCGACCATCATGAAGAGAAAATGACGTGTTCATATTAGGATGATTACACAGGCACAAAACTAGTGATGATACAGAATGGGACAGACTTTCCAGTATTAGTTTTTCGTTTGGTTTCGGCCAGCTATTCGGACTTGCCACTACTCTTGAAAGGTGCCATCTATGATTGCTCAAATGACATTTTTTTGACATTTTATTAATTTTTCGGTTTCCTAATAGTAGAACAGAAATATTATTTTAAGAATATTAAAAAACAGTAAAACCTTGTCTTGAATGGCAATTGTCGTTGAAACTTGTGGAGCCGTTTTTAAGAAAATGGCGTTTAAGAGCTATTGTAAATGAGAAATTTGAAGCTCTTTTTCACAGATTTTTTTTTTTTTGGTTTTCAAAAAAAATCATTTAAAGTCATTTGTCAAACTTACACTAAAGACACACTTACACATAAGTCAAACTTACACTAAAAATACTGTTTACAAATTGATGGAAATGTGCATATTGACGGTATGAGAGAACTTTCCAAAAAATTACATTCGTGTAATTTTGAAAAAATGCCCCGAAGTGAACTTTGCGTCACATTCTAGAATGCAAATAGCACCATTTGTTCGACAAGTTTGAAGAAAAAAATTGAAGCCATTTATATGAAAATGGCATTTGAGAGTTTCTGAAAATTCGGAATTTTAAGCCAGTTTTCATAGAAGAGGGTTGAGTCTTCAAGAAACTTTACTTGACATTATTTAAAGTAAATATAATAATGTGAACAAATCGCCGCTAATGTAAATATTAGCGACGTGAAAGACAAGTAAAAAAAGTTGCATGTTTGTAATGAAGCAATATGACGTTTCTGTCATCTCATAGAGTACATGTAGCACTATCCCTTTCCAAGTTTCAAGACAAAATTTAATGCCGTTTTTTGAGAAAATCTTGATTTTATAACTTTTTAAAATTGCAAATATTTCGCGCAATATTGCCAGAAAACTACTAAAATTTTCAAGAAAATGTACAGGACCATAATGAAAGAACTCTCACTTCGGAGAACAAATTTCATTTGAAGGAAAAATGTCTATCTTCAATATTGTAATTGTAGGAAGACTCAAAAAAAATTCAAATTTTTGGAATTTTCGAAATTTCAGAGTAAATCGTGAAAATCGAACCTAAGACACCTTAATAAGTGTATTTTACTCCATTCTTACAAGAAATTAAAAGAACAAATTTGGAATCGTTTTTTGAGAAAATTTTGAGAATGTCCGAAGGGCTTCATGTAAAACTAGTAGTGATGCAGAATGGCACACACTTTGCAGTATTAGTTTTCTATTTCCTTGAATCTTGGCTAGCCATTCGTAATTGCCCTATTGTCTTGCTACCTGCCTTCTATCGCCCCCAAAGTACATTTTTTGACTTTTTCTTAATTTTTTGGTTTTCTAACTGTAGAACGGAAATATTAATTTTGAAAATATTAAAGACCACTAAAACCTCGTCCGAAATGGCAATTTCCTTCTAAAAATTTGTAGCCGTTTCTAAGAAGCTGGCTTTTTAAGCGCTAGTAAAAATGCGAAAATTGAAGCTCTTTTTCAGTAAAAGATTTTGAGCACTTACACTCACAAATATAAGTTTACAAATTGCAAATTGCTGCTAATGTTCATATTAAAAATGTGAGAGATCTTTCAAAAAAATTACATTTGTATGCGGCGATATATGGCAGCTGGCAAGAGTATGTGGCAAGTTCCAAATAGCAAGCCCAGACCCAAGGAAATAGAAAACTAATACGGGAAAGTCTGTGCCATTCTGTTGCAGCACTAGTTTCCCTTCGCAGAACTGATAAGAATGGTGAACGGATGCGGTCTATAATTACTTACTTTCTTTTTATCACCATCTTTGAAAATTGGAACGACTAAAGCTGTTTTCCAGTCGTCCGGTAAACTTGCATTATTAATAGAAATATTGAATAATCTTAACAAGTAGGACAATATTGCCTCACCACCAAGTTTAATAAAATCTGTCGAGATGCCGTCTGGCTCGCGTGATTTTCCGTTTTCCAGAGATTTCATACGTTTGCGGAGTTCACATGCATGCATCTTGAACTGATTTTCAATTAGAAAATAAATAACTTGCTCCTGTACCCGTTTTGGTTTGAATACCGATACAAAATACTCATTGAACGCATTTGTTTTTGCTTGGTCGTCGTGCAGTGGCGCGTTGTCTGCGATTCGAATTTCCTGAATTTCTTCCTTATCCCCTCTGCGTCTGCGGACATATTTGTAAAAGCCTGACCAATTATTTCTTCGTGTCTGTAAAATATTTTTTAAAAGTAATTCATGCGCAATTTTCTTTCTTTTTCTAATTCCCTATAGTAATTTTTAAAAGTTATCATGTCAGCAGTGCTGCGATGTCTTCTATTAACTGCCTTTTCTTCATAATCTGAAAACCCGCCCAAAATCGCACATATTTTGATGCACTTCCGCCCATTGGGCGATTTTCTACGAAGTCAATTTTTGAAAGAGAGAGCGCTAAAAGCGAAATTCCGCTAAATTTGACAACCCTGCGGCGAAAATGTGGTACGGAAAATGTGGCAACGCTGTTCTGATACCTCGCAAATAAAAACAATAGGGACGCGCCCAGAGAAACACACTTGGCAACATCGACCAACTTTCGTAAACTTAAAATGTATTAATTCTCCATTTCACTGCATCATTTATACGAACGTAATGGAATTATAATTAAAAACGATAAAATGTAATTTTAAACCATAATTTTTTTTCTTTTCTTTTATAATTTCATTCACATGAATCCAGTGCTACCAATGTTACTATTAATAGGGATTATGATTATTCAATTATGATATACATATTATAGCTATTTCTATTTAATTAATAATTAATTTTGGGGCGCGTTCCGACACCGAAAATTCTATAAATGAAACACTGGTAGTATTTACCATCTATGTACTTTCAACTAAGAACTTACAGAACATTAATCTCACAAATAATTTAGCTTACAACAAAACAAAATAGCACACCTCATCTCTATTTCATCAATATTATTATTATCAAATAAATATCATCAACCCACATGCCTATCAATACATTTTACCTAGTAATTCAAAATAACAAAAGTTTACAAACTTCCCGTCGTTCAATTATGATTAGTAATATCAAAACAAACAAACGAAACGTACATACATTACATTAAAATTTCAGTGATGACATTAAACATCACAGTCATTACGATAAAAATAAGTATTTGTTATCCATGTATGTGTAAAGATCTTGAAATGAAATACTTTTTCTGGTAACCTTTCGACAGCTCTACTTCCGTGCTATGTAGTCGCATGGGTTCAGCTAGTACATAAGAAAGTTCATTAAATACTTACAATTGGTAATAATCGTAATTTCATTGGTATTAACAATTGCAGATCAAGCAAGAACTCGCAACACATCGCAAAGCAATACGTTCTCAAAGCTCGGCCATCTTGTTCTACCACTTCCCGCCAATTTGCCAAGATGTGCATGACGCAGTCTTCCCCTTTTCATTCTGTCCGAGCATTTGAAACACAAATTTCATAGCTTTTTATTAATAAAGGAAAGCTGCTATCTATTCAATATATAATTTCCTCCACTCCTAATGTTTTTTCTTTTTTTGGTACCTCGTTTGGAAAACCGTTCACTGAGACGCGAATAGGAGGGACATCAAAATCAGCCTTTTTACAGAAATAATATGATGTCCACTTTGACAAATTGAAAGTCTCATCTGCTAGTTTAAGATGTAAGGGAAATTTAATTTTAGGCACATTTATCGAGGTTTGGAGTATTTTGAATGAAATTGATGGCACAATTTGACATTGCACTCCAGTTTGCCACTCATTGAAACGAGATTTGTTGGTAAGTTCACCTTCCTATTGAATCCTTATTTTAGATAATTTATTGAATGTATCGAATAGTTACGTTTTATACCCAGCAATTGCACAAGATCTTCTGTTATAAAACGTTTCACTCCCCGAATCTAACAATGCTCTGGCCGGGAAATCCTTTCCCTGCTTGTCTCTAACAAACATTTTAGCCATGGGTAGCAATGTGTGAAATTGCTTTGTTCCACTGCCAGCCATGTGGGACAGAACCTTCTTAGCCCCTGTATTGTCTATTGAACATTGTTCTTCTTCTGTGACAGGCTGTGGTTCTACTTTAAGGTGAGATACTAATTTCATTTTGGGGTTATGTTATAACTCGCTGGCTTTGTGCCAGAGAAATATATTTTGTTGTAATTTGGATCATGCAAAAGGAAATTATGTTTTTGATTACATTCTTCGCATCGCTTCTTACTACAAGGATGGTCTGTGACTGCTTTAAATAAACAATTCATGCATAGGAAGTTTTGGCGACACACCTTTAAGCTATCCGAAACATTCGATTGTTGAAATTGTTTTACATTTGTAGAGCGGATGATTCTCTGGGCACAAGACTCACTGCGCGGAATCAGACACTTCAATACTGAACATGTTTTGGCTGCAAAAAGACTAATGACGTTTTCCAACTGCAACAGAATTTGATCGTTGTTTTTGAGAAATGTTCTCATTGAATTCTAAGTCATTTTCCCTTTGATTCAGAAAGTCTAATAATTCCTGTAAGCCTGACACCTTTTTGCCGAGTTGTGGGTAAGATACCACGATTCTCTGGCTTTGAAGTCTGATTTAGCTAATATCAGATGCTGAAGAATTATTTACTTTATAAAAATCTTATTCTATTTGTGTTAACACAAGGCACTGGTTTGTGGCTTATTGCCAGAGAACATGAAAATATTTGTAAGGGTACCTTTTTCTGTAATATTACTATTAACATTAACTATTAACCTCGCATCACACATAACACAGCTGTAATTGAAAGAAACAAATTTTTTGCTACCACACATCAGTAACATTGATTCCCAGGTTTCCAGCACCATTGTTAAGGCGGCGAACTAGCTTTGTTGATTTTTGTTGAGAGGGCTGCTTGGACGTGGTCGCAGCATAAGATCTGCGTGCTTTTAATTCATCCTGTGCTTGGCACCTGAAACAAGTTTTTGTTAACACATTGTTTTGTGCACCCCTAACGTTGGCGCGCGTTTCAGTATCCCCCAGTTCACAGAGATTCCAATTTCCACTGAAATACACAAGCACTTACGCTTGTTTCCATATACTGACAAGACGAGGGCAGGGAAGTTGTAGAGTTTTCAATTTTGTGACAGTGATTGGGTCGCGTCTAAGCAGCACTCTGCATCTTTCTGACCATTGCTTCCATTACCCAGTGTCGAGGAGCTGCTGTACTCTTGCGGTCATGTTTGAAATCATTTGACAGTTGAAAGCTAGTTCCAAAGAACTTGTCTCCCAAAGCACATCGTAGAACGAAATGACTCTGCTTGTTTGTTGGAAATTATCGCGCGGATTTTGGGGAAAAATACTATGTCGAAGGCACCACGTTTGAAATGTATGTTCTGCGCTGTTAATTAGCGCCAAAGATTATGGTAAATAATTGAATTACATCAACGGCGCCAAATTTGAATAATTTTTGCCGCCCATTTACCAACAACTACATTTACGGGACTAATACCCAGAGCAGTTGAAGTGCCTGGAAACATCACTCAATTAAGTGGAACTTGCGAACTTTCACAGTTTCGTCTTGTGTTCGAGTTCAGGTATGTTATGATGAAGTTGGTTTTCCCTTGGAACAGCACAGCGCCGAGCTTCACTTGCCAAGTGTTTGTTGAGCGTGAGCGTGTGCGCAGATGCCGGAGGAGCAGGCGCGCCGGAGCAGCGAGGCCGAGGGGGACGTGCTGCCGTGGACGGTGGCCGAGTTCTACCGCGGGCAGAGCGTGCTGCTGACGGGCGGCTCGGGCTTCTTGGGGCGCGTGCTGCTGGAGAAGCTGCTGTTCAGCTGCCCCGACATCGACACCGTCTACCTGCTGCTGCGCCCGCGCAAGGGCCTCTCGGCGCAGGAGCGCCTGCACAAGCTGCTCGACGTCCCGGTCAGCACTCCTCTCTCACAATAATGGTTTTAGCAGCACTAATTCTAGTTCAGGGATTCAAAATGATCGCTTTTTGACAATGAAGGAGGTTATATCGAATTACATATGTAAAATATGACTTTAATTATCAGGCAATCTTTATGCTCAGGTTTTCGACATGAATGAAGTAGTCCACGTTAGCCCTCCTCATTAGTCAAGGAAATTTCTTACGCCTTCAGAACATTGTGTTTACTGGGGTTGCCTAACAATTAGGGGAAACCCGTACTCCCCTATACAAATTAGGGGAAACATGTACTCCGTGGAATGAAATTCCCCACTGAATGTCCGTTGGCAAATATTTCAACTCCTCTCCATGCCATACACTTTTGTTGCATTATTCTCAGATATTCGTGTATTACTGCATAGGCGATTGCGTGCTCAAACGTGTCCCTGTAATTACACGACAATGGTGCGCTTTAATATTGGCAGAATTGTTCATGTTTGCCTTATAACTATAAATGGTTTGCGTGTTTTTTTTGTAAAATGAAAATTTGTTGTACTTTTATGGTAATATTGCAACATATATTTAGCGAGATAATATTTTAAAATATACATTTAAAATATTTCTAAAATATAGTTCAATATTTGTAAAATAGTTTAGGATTCACGATCTTAGTAAAAAACGAATAAAAAAATTAAATCAATATTACAATATTGCAAAATGAAATGCTAGTTAATAAAATCTATTGATATACTTGATGTACTAATTATCATAGTACATTATGCTCAGTAACAATCACTTAAAGTGAGCATGGCTTCGTATTTCAAATTATAGAAAGGTAGAAAATTGTATCCCCTTAAAATATCCTTATTTATCACAACCATCTGTGAAACAGACCTCGACGTCACGGTTACTGTGCCCGCTCAGTGTACATTAGGCCTATACTTGGTGTGAGCATTGCGGGTTGCATAATGATTTTGTTTGTAAATATCACTCCTTTCCCACCCACGCCTGTGGAAGTCTCTCACCCCCACAGTATCAATTTTCCCATCGTAATTCACTAGTCATGATGTATTCAAAGGTTTTGTCTCTCGGAATTAGCATAGGGCTTCGAAATTCGCATAGGGACATCGAAAACATTGCAATTTAACTAGTGCCTAGGTACATGGTATAACATACCAAAGAAAATCATGGAAAGACCTGTTCCGAGGCAACCCCCCCCTTTTTTCCGTATTCACTGACTGAGTGCTCTGGCAGCAGCAGCAGCAGCGCCGAGCGGGTGCGAGTGGGTGACGCGCGCGCTGCGCGGGTGTTGCGCAGCTGTTGGACCGGGTGCGCGCGCAGCGGCCGGAGGCGTTGGGGCGCCTGCAGGTGGTGGAGGGCGACACGATGCAACCCGGGCTGGGGCTGGCGGAGGCGGACGCGCGCGTGCTGGCGGAGCGCGTGTCCGTGGTGCTCCACCTGGCGGCCAGCGTGCGCTTCGACGACCCGCTCGTCAAGGCCGTGCGCACCAACGCGTGCGCCACGCGCGACCTGCTCGAGCTCGCCACGCGCATGACCAAGCTCAAGGTACCGCATCCGCCTCCCGTTCCGCTCGTGCATACGTTAAAGAAAGTATTGCAATGCTACAGCATATAATGGAGATATTTCGTCAGAAAAATTCACATTGTGGATCCCTGATATCATAACAGTGCGTAAATATTGTACCTCCAGCATGTTATGAAGTCAAAATCCACGTTTTGTGAGTCCGAAAATCTTATATGTAAGGTGTCTCCGTCCGTGCGGCTGTGGTCACCACTAAGTACCTAAACAGTTTAGGTAATTTTCCAAAAATTGCAAAAGTACAATTATTTGGGCGTTTTCCTACAACTATAATAATAATAACAACAAAAAAATATAACTTGAGAATACCTGGATGGGCAACGGCCTCTGCTTATAGAGGATTGCTCTTAGTAATGTTCCCACAACTGAGCAATGTTGTGGGTTTTAGAAATATTTTCCCACAATTATTTACTCTAGGCAACGTTTTCAATGTTAGACGTCTGTCTCTAGTTCACTGTTGCACTTCACTACTCACTCTTGCGCATCTATAGCACTGGTTATGGAAATAATCTGAAAACCTATACATCTAACTGCTTACATGTATTACTTGACCTTTTTCTTTATTTTCTCCGCCTAACACCTTCTGCTGTTATATCTGTCTCTTTTTCACATACACTTCCGTCATTCTCATATAACATTATTGTTGTGTTAATATTCTGATTTCTACTATTTGTTAATATGCTCCACGTCGACTTTACTCTAGCTGTTCCGTTTTGAAGGAGTAGGTGTTATATCTTGAGAAATGAGTTTGTTTCTCTCTTGCAATCATTTATTCAAAACATTATGAAAACACTCAACTCAACAAAAGTTCTTCCCGAACAATGTTTCTTCTGCAGTTTAGCGGCGTGTCGCGTCCCTCGGTCGCCAGGGAGCGGAGGCCCTCTGCTGCGGAACTCTGCCGCCCAGCCGTCACCGACAGCTTTGCGTTGAGACTGGTTTCTAGTTCTAATTCGAAATCATTGGCGTTGTTTGTTTTGATCAATGGTATATTCTGTCTGTACTTTTTCTGTCTTTATTTTCTATTTTTTATTTCTGCTCTGAGCATTCTATAATTGGTTTCGAATTTCAAACTATAATCTGTTTCGAATTTCAAACTATAATCGGTTTCGAATTTCAAACCTCTTGTTATTCGTATTAGATGATTTCTTAGTATAAAGTGTATTTCGTTCCTTGTGTTCCCATATGGAGAACCCCATGTCCACTTGTTCACTGGATTACCGTGAAAGAATGAATTTGCTATTTTAAGTCTATGACTTTAGGCGAATTGAACTAGTTTGGTCCCTCTTTCGTTTCTTACTCCAGTTCCGTACGGTCCTACCGCTTCGTCACCCTCAAGGTCTGGTTTCCCGAGTTTGCTACTGAAGTCTCCTATTATGAAATTTACACCTGATCTGTTTTTAGTACAGCTATAGTCGAGATTGTCGTAGAATTCTTCAATTTGTTCTTAGAACTGTCTTCAGTCGGTGCATACACTTGAATTACAGTTATCTTATCTCTTTGTACCTTTAGATTAATTATTGCTATTCTCTTGGAAATTCCTTTTATGTCGTCGACTAGTTATTTTATGTCTCTGTTAGTGAAGAACCCCACTCCATTCCGTCGTTTTGTTTGGCCGATGTAGCTGAACCAGTCGCCATTCATTCTTTCTTTTATTACTTTCCCTAATCTCACATCACAGAGACCTATGATGTATTTCAAATCGCTGAGTGCTTCCTATAGTTGTTGTTCTCGTTATCCTGTCCTTCAAGTTCTAAAGTTCAAAGTTGATACATTAATGGATTTTCTAACGTTCGTGTCAGTGTTCTGTTGCTCTAATTTGAAGACCACATCCATGGAATTTCTTGTTCTTTTCTCAGCACAAGAACGGCTTTCTGTGTTCGGTTTAACTTCCATTTTGTTTTTATCATGGTTTGTGATATGCCGGTGAAAGGATTATTTTTTTGACGGTTTTTCCTCAAAGTCAAAAATCGTTACCCATTCTCCATTTACTTCCAACAACTGAAAACCTATTTTGATTGTTTCCTTTACAACTCTTCCCTGGCTGTTTCCCTTATTTCTGCTTGCGTGATCCTTTCCTTCCGTGCCATGGCCTTTTCTATGAAACAATCGTAGTCTTTCAATTTGTGTTTATTCTTCATTATTGTTACCTAATTTATTTTCTATTGACCTCGCTCTGATGAGGGCAGTACCCCTCTTTCCAGTCTTTGCCTATGTATGTTGAATTGTCACGTTCTACATCAAAGCCCATTTTCTTAAATATTGTTGACACCATGTTTTTAAGTTTTTTTATTTTCTTCGTTTTTTCTCTGCATTTAGTAATAACGTCATTTCTCACCTTTTTCCTACTTCTTTCTTCATTGTTTCAATAACTTTTAATTTTAGATTAATCTGTCAATTTTCTACTGAAAACTCGTTTCGATCGCTGTAGTTTGTTTCTCTGACTATTCACGCAAATTTCTTCTTTGCTTTTCAATATCTTTCGTATTTTCGATGTTTCTATAATAAATTCTTTGTGCATTTTTCCGATTCGTTCTTTCTTTCGATTTTAGTTCATATTTCCTTAATTCTTGTTCTATGCTACATAGTTCCTCGGAATTTTCTTCCCTGTTCTTTTTGGTTTCTTCCGTCTCTCTGGTCCTTGTTTCTTTTTTCCAACTTCTTCCTTAGCAATGCTAATTCACTGTTCGTTTCAGCTTTGAAATAATTATTTGATTTCTTAATTTTATTCACGGAATCGCGTAGTTCGGAAAGAATTTTTAGAATGTTTTCGTTTACATCTAGTTGTTCCATTTTTGGATTCTTGGTTCTACGTATTCCACAGTGATTTCAATCTCTCGGGTGTCCTAATTATCTGCTATATTGCGATTTTTTTAACTTTGCCCCTCGAGGCCACTCAAAAACCATATTCGCGATGGAATATGTCACGGTATTTCGCATCTTTCCCAGTCGTTCCGCTAGATTTCGCAAGATCGCGACCGAATCAAGCAGTGCTTGCGATCATGCGACTTCTACCGGCAACACCGAGAAAGACGCGAAATGCCGTGACATATTCCATGGCGAAGATGGGATTTAAGTGGCCTTCAGGGGCAAAGTTAGAGAAATCGCAGTATAGTTTCATCTTTCTTCACTAGTTTGTGGTGTACTCACCAAATAGCATGTAGGTACATTCACATTCCCCAGATTGCGTTTCTGAGAAAATACTTCGGTGCCGAAAGAGTTGTATATTAGTTTCTTCAATCCTTCCTAGACGGCGCTGTACTCGCTCCCACGATACGTGTAGTAATTACTTCGCTCCACAGATCGCACTGTTCAGAACTACATGACATCGGTCTCTTGTCAACCTTATGCATTTACCATGTCATTTATAACCAACTTTTAACCAAACTGAAAAGTAATCAATGCTTGTTTTCTATCTTATTATTCCTTCGCCAGTATTCCTTACGTGTGCACACGTGCCGCCTGCCAGTATCTGCTGACTTACTTGCGCTACGTTCTCTTTCACGCTTTTATAATAGAGTTTTTCGGGACCACTTCATGCACTGCCCCTTCACTCAGCCGCCAGCCGCCGTTATCCCCCTAACTATAACATTGAAGATCAAAGTGTTTTTAATAAAATCTTCTGGAGGACAGATCTTCAATAAGGTCATTCTTCGAAAGTATGAGTAATTTTTGTGGAATTTTGCGAGAAACATAAGCAATGGTAAACTTTGTAAATTGCTTTTTCCCTGAAACAGCACCAAACTTTGTTCAAGTTTTCTCCTAGTATGTAATAAGGGACTCAACAAAATATGGTGCTAGACCCATTTCGGTGAACTCTCCGTCTTTTGGATAATGACAAAATGTTATCATTTCACAACTACAATATTGAAGATCGAGATTTTTGCCTAAGTTTATTCTTCTTTCATGAATGTCTATTGGTAATAATAATTAAAACAAACAAGCAGTTCATTTGAATTTTAGACATTCAATTTTTATTTATTATTAGCAACTAACTGTATGCGGCGACGTGACGTTTCGGCTATAGCTCAACAGCCATCCTCAGACATCTGGTTTAGACATGAAAATTTTTAACATTTTAAGAGAGTTGACAAATGTTATAAATTTAAGTTACAAATATGATTGTAAAATTATTAGCTATATCTATAATATCGTGTTGTTTCAACGAGTACTTATGTAAGTTAACAGAAGTTTACCTTTCGAACAAAGACAGGAACTAAAATTTTTAAACATCTAAAAATATACACCTTATTTACAATATTTACAAGAGCGAGCATTACTGTGCTGCTCATAGTTAAGTCTTTCTGAATAATGCACGGTTACGAGATAAGTATGCAACCGTCAAAGAATGGGGGAGGGAAACAATATTTTTTTTTATTGTTAAAGGACAATTTTTTTTATTATTATTATTAAACTGAATGAACGTTCATTCGTGAAACAACTTCTCCTAGGAGAAAATTTAAGATGTGTACACACAATTTTGAACAAAAAAATCATTAGAAATCACAAAAATAAAATTGAAAAAATGGAGAAACAAGATGTATATAAAATTAATGGTTCTCAATGCCCCAAAGCCTATATTGGTCAGACCCTACGAAAACTAAAATAAAGAATATATTGTGATATACCAAAATATATAATATTTTGTTAATAATATTGGCTGTAAATGGGTTGGACAAAAGGGTATGCAAATGGCGATATACAGCCTTAGCAACGCCGGCGCAGTGGTTGGCAAGGTCAACAAACTGCATTCAGGCCTTGAATAGGTGGGGGCGCTGGCTAGATACACAGATAAAATAATGTGTGATTGGTCTGAAAAAGAATGATTGTCGAGGGTGTGGCTACTTGGTTTGATAAGAGGGGGATGGATTGGCTAAGGGAGAATAGACTATCAAATTTTGTAGTTTTGTTTTAAAAAAGAGGAACGAAGGACGGATACCGAAGCGTTGAGGGCGAAAGAACAGGGAGAACTGGACATTCTGATAGTGGTCGTCGAGTAGTAAAGATCGCTCGCGAGATCGTTAGTGAAGTAGGACTTGTAAGTTTCGAGTGAGACTCAATAGTTTTTCGGAATCTGGAAGTTGATGTGCAACGGGAAGTTTGATTAGGACTTTGAAAGTTTTTTCTTATATTGCGGTTTTGGACTTTACTGTTTTACCACTAGTTGGGGAAGACTAGGAACTCGGAATACCAATTAAGAACCGGTAGATATTCTAGTCAGTGAGGGCTGGATGCGTCGGCAACTTTGCAAGATTAGAAGAGAGAAGCGGAACTTGGGATCGCCTACATTCAAGTGAGAAGAGACTGCGGGGCGTCGGCGACCAAGACGGTAAATAAGACTGCAGTACAAAAGATATATATTTTAAAACGAGGTCATGACCTATGGACAAGACAATTGTTAATATTGTTAAATAAATTGTTGAATTTTTTTTCTTTTGGAAATGAGAAGAGTTTCATTTAGTCAATCAAAATTGTTAAATAGTTAGAAATAGATAATTATTCCCTTTCAGATTCCTCGCCATACTGTACAGTTGGCAGATCAAGTAATCGGCTATCTAGGCGATAGCGATTATCCATAACGGGACCCATTGACCCAGCTAGCCGGACATTTATACATTTGTTGAAATTAGCTGTGGAAGCATTAGTCATTTTTAATTAACGTAACCTGTTCCTGGCGCCCAAAATTTTAATATAAATTCGGAACGGGTCACGATTATAACCATCTTAGATGAATGATGTCAACGATCTCGTAAGAGTCTATGACGAGACGTTGTTGGTCATTTCAATATGAACATCAAAGGAACAAAAGAGAACCCTTTCAAAAACTAAATTCAGTGTCGAGACACCAAATTGAGACAGGGCATATCATGGATTTCGAAAATGTTAAATTTTGGACCAGGAACCACGGAAAAACGCGGCAATTATATCAGAAACTTTGCACATAATAAATTCCAACATTGCAATAAACATTGCAATAAAACAATAAACACTACGATAGAATCCAATACTTTCACTGGAATATATGACAACTTGCTTTTTCAGTTTAATGATCAGAAACAAAATTAATTCTCCTTCTTCTTTATTGCCCCCCCCTTCATTGGCGGTTACATACTTATCTCGTAACCGTTCATTATTCAGAAAGACTATGAACTATGAGCAGCACTCTAATGCCTAAAATTAGAGGCTCCTTAGGCAAAGTGTGTTCCAAAAAAATCAGCTCTTTCTATTGCACGGAGAACTGAATTCTGTTTGTGTTTGTCGGGGGCGGAACTTTAGTTTGAAAGAAAGGGTCCCCTAGGATTTCCTGCTTCAGATATCGTATCTCTGAGCGTCCCTCAATACATACACACACACACAAGCAAGAACGAGGTTTAGGAGTTATTTTCGACGCGTCTCTTGACATGTGCACCGACAGAGGTGGCTCAGTGCATCAACTGATGTCACTGCAGGGCCTCTGATGGAGTGGAACTGGGGTTCGAGTCCCGACGGCGGTAGGATTTTTGACACTAGCCATCAATCTACATCGAGTTTTGTCCTGTCTGGAGGAGAATTGTAGTGGCCAGCTTTTCTGGTCGGTAGTTTGTCGTGCTTTCTCCGATGAATGCCAGGCGAATACCGGAGCCCCAACTGGCCACGGACCGCGCGCGATCTTTTCTTCCTTTTCCTATCCTAACCTCTTACTTACATTTTCATGCATTATACTGGACGCTGGGGGCCTTAGAGCTTTCCTCGGCTGGAGCGGTACCCTCCTGGTGGGAGACACCTGGTTGGTGAAATCCCCGCAAGCTAACGTGTAGTTATGCGCTGGATCTCGCCATTCAGTGAGGGAAGTTCACCGTTACCAACCGCGATAAAAACGTTCTACCCTTACGGGAGTACTGATCTTAGGCGTTCATGCGCTCAGAATCACTGACAATCAATCGATCATTCAATCACTTGTCGCAGGCGTTCGTGCATGTGTCGACCACCTTCTGCAACGTGGGCGAGCGCGAGTTCGAAGAGGAGCTGTACCCGGTGGCGGGCGACTGGCGCTCCATCCTGGCGCTGGTGGAGACGCAGGGCAAGAACGACCCGGTGGCCCTGCGCGCGCTCACCACCAAGTGAGTCTTCCTCCTTTATTGCTAAGGAGCGCGAAACAAACCACACAAACGGTTTTCCAAAATAAAACTCAAACAATGCTCAACAACAACAAATAAAATACCCTCGTACATTGCAAGAATTTAAATATTTTAACAAAAAAGTCTTCACGAAAACTGCAGTAAAAGTCTAATCTGTGTTCAGCCAAAGAATGAATCTAATGTAAACAAAGAAGCATAGTATATGGCGAGGGTGACTTGCAGTAGTGCACAGTGAATTAATTAGGGCGTGACCCCTTGCATGTCAACCACTTTGATTCCTCTGGAAACTTCATTGACCTTGAAGGACCACCAATATATTTAATTAGGCAAGCTGTGAGTCTCGAGTTTCCTGAAAAATTCAGGTTCTGTCACTCATTCAGAAATTAGCAAACACGTGTGTAGTTAATACATATGATTCAATCACTGAATAAGATACAAGTGGTATCACAAATTAATTTGTTGAAAACATTAGTATAAATAGGGTGAAGGAATGGAACAAGCGATTGCTGATTTGAAATGCAAAAATGCATAGAAAGTTTTTCTTTCGTTAACAATCAATTTGTTATTATTAAACCAATTTGAAACTTCTGAAATCGTACTATTTACTGCTTCTTTCTTGCAAAGATCATTCGTGTCATCGGCAAACAGAACTGTTCTTCCATTTTTAATAGACGAGGGCATATCGCTTACGTATAACAGAAAGAGGATAGGCCCTAAGATTGAACCTTGCGGGACCCCATGCTCAATTGGCAAAGAATTGGAAACATAAGTATGTAATGTCCTTTCGGACCAGTATAGTATTTCTACTCTTTGAGTCTGATGTTTAAGGTACCAAGTTATCCAATCTAGGGCTATTGCATACGAAGGCAATTTTGAGAGCAAGATGTTATAGTCAAAAACGTCAAAAGCTTTCGAAAGATCTAAGAATATTCCAATGGGTACTTCATTTTGGTCTATTGATGAAGCAATATCTTTGAGAAAAGAAAAAATGGTAGTTTCCGTAAATTTTGATTTTCTAAAACTGAGTTGTGTGTCGGAAAACGCTTTGTTTTTCCAGAAGAAAGTTTCCATTCGGGAGTAGAAAAGCCTCTAATATTTTTGAGAAAACTGACAAAAGAGAAATTGACCGGTAATTTTGAATATCGTTTTTGTTCCTTTTTTTTGTGGCTTAATTTTTGCTGTTTTGAAATATCTGGAAATATTCCTGTACGTAAGGAAGCATTGAAAATGTGAATTAACGGATGTATAAAGGCAGGTGCACAAGTGTTTAATAAACAATCCGTGAATTCATCTAAACGAGATGAATATTTATATTTTAGTTTACTGACTATTCTGAGGATTTTGTAAGGAGAAGTTTCGGAAATAAACATTATATCGGAAATTTTTTGGGAAGCGTAAGATGTTGAATTTTGTGTCTTTATTCCCTTCCTGAGATCAGACGCAATTCTAGAAAAGTGTTTGTTGAAGAGATTGGTAACTTTTTCCGGATTTCTCGTTTCTTTCATTATCCTTTAAAATAACATTCTCTACAAGGCATCGAGATGATGTGGTTGCATTTTTCACGATATCCCACACTTTAGTATAAAGTTGTAACCTTAATGAAAAATGGCACAGTAATGACTGATTTGATTAGCATGTAAAGTTATTAAGACAAATTTGGTTTTACATTTATGCTGTCTAAAACAATATTTTTGTGATCACAGGATTTTGGGCCCTCACCGTAACACGTACACATTCACGAAGAACCTGGCGGAGCACATCGTGGATCACTACTCGGACCGCCTGCCCGTGGCCATCGTACGGCCGTCAGTGGGTAGGTGATGCATCTGCGGCTTCAAATCTTCCCGAACCGCCTGCCCTGAACGTTCGTCACTGAACAACAATTCTTGAAACCGTGTTTTAGCGCCAAGCATAAGGTGATATCCTTAAACTCTATTGGTCAAGTCACTAACGACGTGACGAACGCAAGAAACAACTTTCAGAAGAGCTTTAGAATTGCTTCTTTGCAATATACAATACAATAAAAAAAACATTTCAAATGCATTAAGCCCTGCGGTGTCCCCGCGGACCTGTCTTCATTGGGGGAAGTAGTAAAAGTAATATTTAAGAGGTTCCTGTTAGTACACTTTTAGTGCGTAAGTACTTGGACATGAACCTGGGGATGCAAAATTGCGGTACATGTGTGACAATAATGACAAAGGAGAATAATATTGACTAGAATGGGTATTGAACATGACATCGCCCACGCTTGCAGATCAGCGCAGAATATGAAAAGAAAAAAGACAGTTCGTAAAAATTGGGGGATGAGGAAGTTAGGTAATACAATATAGAAAATATTATACGTTCAAAAACATAGAGAATGGGAAATTAATATAGGAGCATGACCGTGCATAGTATAAAGCAAATAAAAATGTGAATGAATGCTAATTTTCTAAAATGTGAGACTTTTACTCGTAGTTCGTAAATATTAGTTTTTCTTGCTTATTTGTCTGCCTATGATTCAGGTTATTTTATTTAATTCTTGGCAGAAATGCGATAGTTATACCATATCATGTCATACCATATACCATGTCATGTATTGGGAGTTGTAATATTAAACAGATGAATAATTACGATATCCTTTAAAATTTCAGTGTTATTATATTCGTAGAAATTCACAAGAAAACTCTTTCCAAAACCTATTTGGAAGATACTCACATCCTGTGTTCTGACAAGCAAGCTGTTTATTTCATAAGCTTAATTTTATTTTATTTCAACATATGCGCACCTTATGCCTAAACTTCAGTACAAATTATTTCACTAACTGTATTCTTGCCTCGTGACTCTACGAAACGCATCCAGCGGATGCAAGCCCAGATATCGCCAGCTCCTTGTTTATTTGGACAAAAAACCGTAAATAATGTATATGACGTTTGGGGAAAGAGATTATATTTCTTGAGGCCCAGAATAAAAAAAAAAAATAAAGCAACATTTGAAAAACTAGAAACAAGAATTTAAAAATAATTATTATTTTAGAACAATAAAAATTTGAAAGATGTTTGTTCCCGAGTTATAAAAAAACAATTTCAACGGTAAATGAACTGCTGATTTCTGCATTGCTAACAAAATAGTAATGAACATCAGTTCTACTCCTACCATTACAAGCAAAAGGAGTGCTCAACAAAACGTGCGCACAGTGAAGCTACATTTATGTCCGGAAGCAAAACAAGGGGCCATCTCAGCATTTGCTCAATGGATCAGGAAAACTGGACAAAAACCTGATTGAAATGGGGGTCATTGACCCGGAAGCTGAAGTACATTGCGTGTTACAGGCGTATTAAGGTGATATCCTTAAACTCTATTGGTCAAGTCACTAACGACGTGACGAACGCAAGACAACTTTCAGAAGAGCTTTAGAATTGCTTCTTTGCAATATGCATTACAATAAAAAAAGCATTTCAAATGCATTAAGCCCTGCGGTGTGTATACAATACAAACGTAAACTAATTCATTATATTTCATTGTTTTGTTAAAATAAACATTCTTTTTCACGATCAGTGTTGTCACTAATTGTATAGAAACAGTTTTGCAGCAGAAAAGATTTTACTTTTAACTTAAATTTGTGTACCGACATTAACTGTTTAATGTCATCCGGCAATGCCTTGTAAAGTAACGTACAAAGACTATACAAGCATACAAGCACTTACACTCACAAATATAATAATCTTTACAAATTGCTGGTAATGTGCATATTAAAGATGTGAGAGATCTTTGAAAAAAATTACATTTATATAATTGTTTAAAAAAACAGAAAACTGACTCAGCTTAAACTTTACGTCATATTAAACAGTGCAATTAGCACTAATCGTCACAAAAGTTTGAAGAAAAAAATGCAGCCATATATGAGGAAATGGCGTTTGAACGTTTCCGAAAATGCCTAAATTTGAGGTACTTTTCACAGAAAACGGTTGTGTTTTCAAAAAACTTTACTTGACATTATTTAAAGCACATGTACTCGTAAATATAATAATGTGAAAAAATCGCCACCAATGTAAATATTGTCAACGTGAGAAACATGTGGATAAATTTACATTTTTGTAATTTTTGAAAAAAACAACCGATAGAGCAATACGGCTTTTATGTCATCTGATAGAGTACATTTACGACTATCCCTACCAAAAGTTTGAAGAAAAAAATTGAAGCCGTTTTTGAGAAAATCTTGTTTTTGTAATTTTTTTAAATTGCACATATTGCACGCAATATTGCGCGAAAACTACTAAAATTTTCAAAAAATATACATGAACTTAAAGAAAGAACTCACTACGAAGAAAAAAATTTATTTGAAGGAAAAATTTCTATCTTCAATTTTGTAGTTCCAGAAAGACGCCGAAAAAATTTTAAACTTTTGCTATTTTCGAAAGTTCAGAGTTATCCGTGAAAATCGGACCTATACCATGTTAAAAAGTGTATTTTACTCTATTCTTACAAGAAATTTAAAGAATAGGGTTTCTGGCTACACCACATGTTAGGGGATTTTTTCTTAATTTAGCAACTGGTTTTATTCACTTTTTCGTGATCAGGGCCTGGTAATGAATTTTTTTCCGCCGAAAATTCGCCATTTTTTCGCGCAGAATTACATAACTTTCCCGACGTGAAGTGAAGTGCAGTGAAGTGATTTCATTTCGTAGTTTATTTCGCTAATCTTAAGCGTCTTTTATAGGCTATTCTGACAAAAGTTCGTATTTATTGATTGATGTTAACGAGTGTTTTACGTGTTAGAAATGTAAAAATTATTATAAGTATTGTATATTATTATGTTGTAGGTAAAAGTGATTATCCATATTTGTCTGAATATGATTGTGAGTGAATACTTGTAGGATGGTGTGTATGCGAGTGTTCCTTTGTCTTTGTATGATATGTATGTAAGCGTGTATGTTTGTATGTATGAATGTTGGTGTGATATGTAAGTAAGTTTATTTACTTAAATGTTAGAATATATGTAGTTTCATTTGTTGTGTATGTATAGGCATGTAAATGCAGTTGCATGTTCGTTTGTTTTTTATATTGATTTTTTATATATTGTTTTTATAGTTAATTGTGTTTTGTACTTTTAATGTACTTTTGTTTTTCTGTATTCTGCCACCGGTCAACATCAGCCCAATTGTAGAATAAACCCTATCTATCTATCTATCTATACTACGTAGATCACTCCGTGTATACGTACGTATACGGGAAAGTAAAAATTTACTTTTGGCGGTGATAGATGGCAGCTGGCAAGAATATGTGGCAATTCGAAATTGCTAGTGGAGACCCAAAGAAATAAAAAACTAATACGGGAAAGTCTGTGCCATTCTGTAGAACCACTAGTTTCAGTATTCGAATAATTTTCTTTTGCAATCTGAAGGTCTGAGAACTACAGGATGAGCTTTACCCTATCTCAGGTTGGGCCATGGGCAAAATTCTCAGAATAGCGAGCTTTGCAACGCTGTTTCCAGAAATTCATTGCACAATCCAATCACTTTAGCAAGATTAACCACTCGCCATAAATTCAACAACTGAAAACGTTTCATCGTCACGTAATTTATTTAATTAACTGATCCCAATTACCTTAGTTACAATTACTTTAGTTTCCCGAATACTCGGAAAAAACCCGCTAACGTACGAGCGATCCATCATCGACTGTGCACTGCTACATGGCACGAGGACGCGTTAGCTGACATACGCTTATTATCGTGCATGTACGATTATTCATTATGATGTGCAATGTACGATTATCGTACAAATAAAAGTACGATAATGTGACTAATGTCACTCGTCTTATGACCGTCGTCGAGTAAGGACGTGCCGGAGCGCAGGTAGCGAAACGGGGTGCATAGCAGGTGTCTGGTGAGCAGCGAGCGGTGAAGTTGAAGCAGAAATCTTCCAGTTTCTTTCTAGGCAAGTAAACTTATTCTTACTTTTTTCTTCCTTTTTTACTATCTCTGAGTTAGCGATATTTTATTTGTTTTTTATATCCCAGAAATAATAGTTAATTTGTAAAAAATTTTTTTTCTTAAAATTCTAACTTTGTCTCTTCTCATTTTTGATTTAAGTCAGGAATAACACACCTTTTCTCTTAGTTTTATTATCTTTATTTCATCCTCTTTTTTTCTTTATTTTAATAGTTTTTACTCTACTTAACACATACTTTTTTTTCTCTTATTTTTTCTCGGTCTAGCTTTCAGCCTAGAACCTTGTGTTATATTAGTGTGCTTTCATTTCTCTTCATTTTCTAATATACGTGTTTGTCTGTGTTTTTCTCGTCATGAATCAAGCCGCGAAGAACCTTCTGGCAAACGAAACCTTTATCGCTCAAGTGAGCGAATCTGTTGCTGCCCGGATAACGCAGAGCGTCCAGGAGATTAACCAGGGTCTCATCGAGGCGCTTCGGGATGAGCTCTCGAAACTTCGGGAGACCATCGAGCAGCAGAACCGCATCATCAACGAGCAACGGCAGGAGATTACGGCGCTAAAGATGGCTAATATGGAGAAAATGGACGAGCTGGAGCAGTATCAGCGGAGAAATTCCCTTCGCTTCTTCGGCATCAGTGAGTCCAATAACGAAAACACTGACAATAAAGTTATAGAGGTGGCTAGGGATATTGGTGTTAACATTACGTTGGAAGACATTGATAGGAGCCATAGAGTAGGTCCTAGGGCTGATGGCAAGTGTCGCCCTATTATAGTAAAATTTGTTTCATATAGGAAAAGGGCTGAAGTTTTTCAAAATAAAAGAAAACTTGTAGGTAGTGGGAAAGTAATCAGGGAAGATTTAACAGCACGTAGATTAGAAATGCTAAGAAAATGTATTGCAAAGTTTCAACTGAAAAATGTATGGTCTTTTGATGGTGCGATATTTGTAAATACCGCTCAAGGGAAAAGACGCATCACCAGAATGTGTGAAGTTGACTCGCTACCTGTAAATGGCGCTCAACTTTAACATTTGTTTTCAAAATTGTCTCTTACGTTTAATTTATTATTATTATTTAATTCTTTACTTTTAATATATTATTTTTAATTTCTTTCTCCTGTGAAGTACACGCTTTCAAATACAATGTCAGAACTTTGGCAACCTGTAGATGACGAAGTCTTGCCGGAAACCGCGCCCCTTGACATTCCTGCCTGTGGCACTGGCCCCAGACCGGCGTTAATCTCTATACCTACCCTTCGGAACCCTGCTACACTCTCAGGTCTCAACGCGTCCATTTCGCAATTTCCTCGTGGCTTGTCTGTCTTTCACATTAACGCCCAATCTATAAAGAGACATCACTCAGAAATTGTTCATGTTCTTTCTGAAGCTAGCGCACATGTATTATTAATTAGTGAAACGTGGTTGAAATCTAACGCATCCTCTGATATTATTTCGATCCCTAAATATAAACTACTACGAAATGACAGGAATATAATAAAAGTTAATTTTAAAGAGAAATCCGGTGGGGGTGTTGCTATGTTTGTTCGTGATGATATAATTTGCAAAATAATCAAAACATCTACTTCAAACTCACCGAGCTTGGAATATATGTTTGTTGATATGATGATTGGCACAAAACATTTACTTGTCGGGGTTGTATATTGGCCTCCAAATACGGGAACGTTATTAGAATTAGAGGAATCACTTTCAGAACTCACAGATAAGTATCAAGATATTATTATAATGGGGGATTTTAATTGTGACTTAAGAAATCCTGTCACAAAATCTGCCACTAATTTTATTCATACCTTCAATTCATATAATCTGCAAATATTGAAATTGAATCCTACTCATAGCTCATCTAAAACGGAATTGTGGATTGATCACTTGATTGTCTCAGATATTTCTAAAGTATTACTCTATGGTCAGTTTCCTGTTCCGGGTATTTCAAACCATGACCTACTCTTTGTTGTATACTCGGTTAAGTGCACTAAATACAAAAATAAAACAATCCATTATCGTGATTACAAAAATCTTGATCTTGCAGCATTTCAAGTCGACAGTGAGCGTGCACCTTGGCACGAGGTATACCAACAATATTCACTAGACTCTAAAGTAAATGTGTTTAATGGTATCATAACGGACATTTTTAACAAGCACGCTCCATGGAAAACTTCTCGTGTCACGCGGCCTGCTGCTCCATGGCTTACAAACGAATTAAAAGTTCTTATGAAAGATAGAAATTCTGCATACAGTCGTTTTAGAGCTACTAAAACCGATGAAAATGAAAAAGAGTACAAAAAACTTAGAAATTATGTAAAACAACAAGTCAGAAACGCTAAGATTCGTTTTTATTATAATCTTTTCCAAAAAAATTCCAGTACGAAGGGAGTAAGGAGCACGCTGAAAAACTTAGGAATTTGCAAACGTAAGTCAAATGACAGTTCATTAGAAATTCCATTAGATGACCTAAATGATTATTTTGCTTCCGTTGCACATCCAATAGACCCTATTATTAAAGAAAAGTCACTACACTTTCTGGAATCACAAGCGCCACCCCGGGATGATAGCTTCTATTTCAACAATGTTGATTGCCAAGAAGTCGAAAAAATAGTGAAGGCACTCAAGTCAAATTCAAAAGGCTCTGACGATATAACGGCCAAGCAATTAAAATTAGTTTTAAAAGACGCTCTTCCAGCACTTACACACATAATAAACTCTTCTTTAACAACCGGATACTTTCCCCAATTGTGGAAACTAGCTTACATACGTCCCCTTTCCAAATGTATAAATTCGTTAAATCCTTGTGATTACCGACCAATCAGTATATTACCTACATTATCCAAAGTCCTAGAAAAAATTGTACGTCAACAAATAGACAAGTATCTCGCCATAAATGATGTTCTCAATAGTTTGCAATCTGGTTTTAGGAAAGGTAGAAGTACGCAAACGGCCTTGTTACGAGTCACCGAAGACATTCGTCAATCTCTGGATCAAGGCAATATAACAACATTAACGCTTTTAGATTTTAGCAAGGCCTTCGATTCAGTAGACCATGACGTGCTTCTGGCAAAATGTAAATGCCTCGGTTTTTCTGATTCTACCTTATCGTGGATTTCAAGTTATTTTAGTAATAGACAACAGGCTGTAGTTGTTGAGAATACTTTTTCGTCCCCTAAGTCAGTTTTACGCGGAGTACCACAGGGTTCCGTACTAGGTCCACTTTTCTTCTTGATCTATGTTAATGATATCCCCTCTGTGCTATCAATGTGCAGTCATCATATGTATGCAGACGACTTACAGATCTATGTCAGTGGGAAACCTTCGGTAGTGACTCATTTAATTAGTAAAACAAATCACGATTTGGCGTCTTTACTTGAATGGTCAGTGAGAAACGGCCTTAAGCTAAACCCATTAAAATCTCAATCAATTATAATTGGGTCCTGCCGGTCCCATAAAACACTTCAAAATCTAAAAATTCCTGATATCATTTTGGACAACACTACTGTTCCTTTCTGCTCTCAAGTTAAAAATCTTGGTCTGACCATCGATAAATTTCTAAATTGGGAACCTCATGCTCGGGACACTTGCCGCAAAGTGTATGCCTCAATGTACTCACTCAAATGTGCTTACAAATGCCTTCCACCCAAAACCAAAGAACTTCTAGTAAAATCACTCCTGCTCCCCCTGCTTGATTACGGTGATATCGTGTACGGTAACATAAATAAATCAACCGCTGATGCTCTTCAAAGAGTTCAAAATGCATGTGTTAGGTTCCAATACAATATCAGAAAGTATGATCACATATCGGGGTACTATAAAGCAAATCATTTATTAAACTTGAAAGGTCGACGCCTGTTTCATAGTTTGTGCCTTTTCTACAAAATATTAAATACGGGTGTACCTGCTTACCTCTCTTATAAAATGTCTTATCTCAAAACCAAAAGATTACAGAAATCCTTGCTATGCAATATTCCTAAAAGCAACACCAATTTTTATAATAAATCTTACTTAGTAGCAACGACCCGAGAGTGGAATAACCTTCCAGAAAATGTTAGGAAATGTAAAACATTGCGATCATTCAAAAAACATTTAAATACTCTTCTACTGAGCTGATAATACTCTACTACTGAGCTGATAATGTACGATGTGAAAGTGTGTACTCAATATATTATTATTATTTTAATTTTTATTTATTATTATTATTATTATTATTATTATTATTATTATTATTATTATTATTATTATTCAAAATTGTACGCTAAATGTAACATTTTATATGACATTTTTAACTTTTTTTATTTTGTATTTTCTTATACTTCTTAGGTTAATTCTTAATTTAATAAACAACAGTATAATTAGTTTAAATTAAGTTTAATATAAGATTAGAAAGTTGTTTTTTTTGTTTTTTTTCAAATTCATTCCAGCTAAACTTGTCATGGCTCTGACTGAATGCGTCTTTTCCCTTGGTACATGTTGATGTAATTAAAATCGGCCCTAAGCCGTCGTCCTGGCCGGGTGGTTGTGCGCATTCTCATTTATTATTTTTTTTAATGAGTTCTTTAATGGATTGAGATTTTCTTGCTAACATTTTGACGCGTATGGGTTAATATTTTCTTTTCTCTCTTTCATAATTTATTTTCGGGCATCTCTTTAATGTTCTCTTGTGTCAGTAAATGCTTTATAAATTATTTTAAATATTTTATTTTGTTGCTCAACGTTGAAGAGCATGCACACTTCCTTTGTTTTCCCTGGTTTTCCCCGGCCGTTTAAGGTAAATGCTGGGACGTTGTGTTTTTTTTACTTTCATTTTCTGAGCCCAGGGGCAAGACATATCTAAGTTGTATTTTATTTAATTTACTAAATGTACTGTTTCAATTTTTATCTATATATGTATTATTACGTGGTTAGGTGGAAGAGCGGGCCTGATGGCCCGAGTCTCGCCACATAAATAAAGTCACTATTATTATTATTATTATTATTATTATTATTATTATTACTAATTGAAGCCGCTGAACGGGGAATCTGTTCTTGAAACTATCGCTCTCGTGCGAAATGCGATTATCGCGTGTTTGAACGTGCGTTTCCACATTAACAATTGACCCTTCGAAAAAGTCGCTTAAGAAGGATTCACAATGAAATACTAGAAGAAGAGCCGATGAAGGTTTTTAGAATTAATGTTTGTTAATTTGTCATTTTTATATTTTAAGAGATGTCATTATTATATAATCATAAGTCAGAGTCGATTCTAAGTTACTAAAAAAACTTATGTTCAACTGAAACGCCACTATATGTTTACTACTAAGATTCCGGCAAATTTATTAGTATAGTTTTCAGTTAAGTAGACGTCGTGTGTTATAATCAGTTCGACTCTGTATATGATCGAGTCAATAAAAAAAGTTTATTATTTTGATTTGTTATCTATTTTATGTATGCATACATATTAATAAAAGTTAAGGTTATTATAAACATCTAATTATATTAGTTGTATCCCCGCTGCATTCATTCTCAATTAGAAATATGTCGTAAAAGAAAATAATTTAAGTAATGTGTTTGAAAAAAAAAACATTAAAAAGTACGATAATTTTTATTACCGCCGTACGATAGTTGTACGATCATAGCTCAACATAATCTCTGTGTACCATAATAATAGATGGCGCAGTAAGATATTCACTTTTCAACTATGTGGCAACACCTGTTGCGATTCCCTCCGCCAGTTTCTTTGCTCTTTCACATTACAATGTTCAAGCGTAAATGGGTGCAAGACATTCCTTAATATGTCGATCTGTTTAATGTGTTTCACTACAGTGTACATTTAATCATCTAAGCATGAACAAGTTACGTAATATCCATTCATGTGTTCAGCTGCGCGTGGGATCATCCATAAAAATAGAAACAAATTAGTGATGCCACACAATGGCAATGGCATTTGTTGTCAGTCAGCTAGTCAGTAATCAGCGTCCGCCAGCCAGTCAGAGTTGTGCGCTTTTTACTTTCCCGTATATAGTACGTACGTATAGTATAGGGAAAGTTATGTAATGCTGCGCGAAAAATGGCGGATTTTCGGCAGAAAAACTCTTATTACAGGGTTCTAGTAACGAAAAAGTGGATATATCCTGTTGCTAAATTACGAGAAAAAAAATCTCCTAACACGCGGTGCAGCCAGAATCTCTATTTTGTGGGTCCTTAATACCGAAAAATTTGAAAGCAAAACGTCTGTCCGTCCGTCCGTCCGTGAACAACTCTAGCGATTAAACCGTTCAGCCGATTTTCTCCAAAATAGATACTCCCCCGATCGATCTAAATATTCTCGCTGCCCCTTGAATTTGAAATTGATATTTTAATTTTGGAGGGTACTTTATATAAAGCCCGTGGGACGTTTTCAAAATTTTCAAAAAAATGGCGCCACAATTTGGACTAAATTTCGTTGTTGGATACTCTGAAGGTCATTTAACAGAATGGCGTAGGTCTTATGATGGTTGAAAACTCTGATTTTTCGAAAATTGAAAAAAAATAGAAATTGTTCGGCGTCTTCCTACAACTACAATTACGAAAATATAGTTTTTTCTTAATGAAATGTGTTCATAAAAAACAGGTCTTCAAATAAGGTCATGTTCAATTTTTCATAAACAAGTTTTTTTTTAAATTGTTTCATAGATAATCTTTTATTTTCTTTAAATCATTTTTTACTAAAAACCGCACAACGTTTTTCGATTAAATTGGGACCTGAGATAGCTTAAAGGAAGCTTAAGGGAATGGTGCAGGTTTCATGTTCGTTGAAATGCCTGATATTCCAAAACATTAAAAAATTTAAAAAATGGCGTCTTTCTACAACTACAATTATGAAGACACGATTGTTTTTCTTAATGAAATATGCTCATCAAAAACAGATCTTCAAATAAGGTCATGTTGAACTTATTGAAAATATGAGTAGTTTTTCTATAATTTCGTGACAAACATAATAGCCCGCTGTAAATTTACTGCGCATCGGACATCTGCATGTGTCGTAAGTGAGAATTTGCAATTTTGTATATTATTTGTTGGTTCGTTTCTATTCGACTTGTTGTTATACATTTACACATTAATATTTTTTAAAATTATTGTTTATTTTGAAATATTTGATATAAAAAGTAAAAGTAGTGGTGCTACATCTGCACATACTTACCCGTATTATTGGAAGCAGGTATGTAGAATTGAAATATTGCACATTCTGCCATACTAACATCTTAGTTATTATTTGAAAACGCCCAATTCAAACAAGAAGCGATCAACCTCGGTGTAAGATATATAGGTGTGTTAACTAGCCGCCTTTGGGACGAAGTTATAGAAATTTTTTCACGTATTTTCAAAAAATTAAGCATGACTTTATTTAAACATTGGTTTTGATAAATATTGAGAAAACCAGCTGCCATCTATCGCCGCCCAAAGTACATTTTTTGACATTTTCCTAATTTTTCGGTTTCCTAATGGTAGAACGGAAATATTAATTTTAGAATATTGCAGAACACAAAACCTCATCCTAAATGGAAATTTTCCTTTAAAAATTTGAAGCCGTTTTTAAAAAAATGGCATTTTAGCGTTATTAAAATTCGAAATTTGAAGTTCTTTTTCACAGAAATTTTTTGAGTTTTCAAGAAACTTCATTTGAAGTCATTTGGAGCACTTACATTCATAAATATAATAATGTTTACAAATTACAGGTAATGTGTATATTAAAGATTTGAGAAACCTTTCAAAAAAATGCATTTGTGTAATTTTTGTAAAAACAAAAAAGTATCCCAAAATGATCTTTACGTCATATTAAAGAGTGCAATTAGCACAACCCGCTACAAAAGATTGAAGAAAAAATTGGAGACCTGTATGAGAAAATGGTGTTTGAGCGTTTCTGAAAATGCAGAATTTTGAGCTAGTTTTCACAGCAAACCGTTGAGTTTTCGGGAAACATTACTTGAACATTATATGTAGCTCATGTAGTCATTAATATAATAATGTCAACAACTCAACGCTAATGTAAATATTAACGACGTGAGAGGGAAGTCAAAAAAATTACGTTCTATGTTGTGTATTTTCCGGGCTTATTGTATTGTATTATGCATTGCAGTTGCAGGTATTCGATTTTGTAACTTCAGAGTAACTCAAGAGTGTTACTTTGTAACTTAGGAGTGCATGCCATACCTAACATAACCTATGAAAAGCGATATGATGTTTTCTGGAAATAACATTTGCCATGTTACTGCAAGGCAATGCCTTTTGCAACTGAAAATAAACATTCGTATGCAGAAAAATAAAAAGATCTTAATGAATCAACCTATCACATTTGACAAAGTGAAATATTACACTTATGTTGACTTCTCTTTCTCATTGTTTTGAGAATCGTACAACACCAACGATAGTATCTCTGTGGTACATATCTTTATGATTTTTAAAGGTAGTTAGCAAGATTGTACTTAAATTGAAGTTTTTTTGCAGGTTGCTCTTTAAATGGACAGAAACATTACGAAAAGAAGAAAGACCAGCTCATCATTCCAAAGAATTTTGGTAGAAATCTTGTTTACACTCAGTGAATTATAGTGAAGAATGTTGTTTGTTCGTTTCAGTCATTTGTGTTTTTTGTAGTAACAAGTAATATTGTAGTAACTAGTTGTTTTTAATTTGTTTTGAAACAAATGTTGTGGCTTGAAAAACAGTTTTGAAATGTTTATTAGAAATTTAGCAACAATCTTTTTTAAGGTATGACGATGAAACCATATTAACCCCCATTATGTTTCTGGTTATTCAAAGCATTTTTGAAATTATGAACTGAACATATTTTTAAAATTTAAGGCCAATCAATCAGTTAACCTGCAATATATATCGCAATAAAAATATAAATCGCATAAAAATCATATTATAACCATTATTTTTTTTAAAAATTGAACATTATTTATATTTCTAATTGACTTACCATATCCAACCACATCTAATCATTTGGACGGTAGTGCAGTGTAATACACCAAAATGCCTACAGAAAAAAATACAATTCCAAAACTTGTAGTGAAGTTTTTGCCTCGTGGTTCAGACTTTTTGAAATGTGTAAGTCAACGCTTCACATTGTTGTCAAGAATATTTATTATTATACTAGGTTTTCTTTTTGCAGTTGATATTATTTTGCTTTTGCCGCTTCTTTCCAATGAAACTATCTCCTATGATGATATAGAAATATAGTTATAATTCAAGGGTTAAAGTGTAATGAATTGCTGTAGTAAATAAAACTGCTTTTAAATAAAATTTTGTTGCTGCAGAATCCTTGGAACTGTTCCCAAAATTTATTCGTGGTCATAGAATTGATTATTTTGTTCTTATTGATGTACAGCGATTTTAAATATTTTGAAATTTAAAATTAAATTGTAAAGAATCAAACTGTGATTTGTGATCAAGCTAGTGGCGAAGCCAAAACTTGTAGTGAAGTTTTTGCCTCGTGGTTCAGACTTTTTGAAATGTGTAAGTCAACGCTTCACATTGTTGTCAAGAATATTTATTATTATACTAGGTTTTCTTTTTGCAGTTGATATTATTTTGCTTTTGCCGCTTCTTTCCAATGAAACTATCTCCTATGATGATATAGAAATATAGTTATAATTCAAGGGTTAAAGTGTAATGAATTGCTGTAGTAAATAAAACTGCTTTTAAATAAAATTTTGTTGCTGCAGAATCCTTGGAACTGTTCCCAAAATTTATTCGTGGTCATAGAATTGATTATTTTGTTCTTATTGATGTACCTGTGGAAATTTGGAATAACAATTTAAATATTTTGAAATTTAAAATTAAATTGTAAAGAATCAAACTGTGATTTGTGATCAAGCTAGTGGCGAAGCTTCTTACGAATGTGGCAGGCTGACATTGCATATGACACTTTAACTGAAGAAATAATCATTAATACGGGGATCAATTCTTCCAGAGATGAACATTTTTCAGACAGTGCTTTGGACGATATTTCACTGATACCTTGCGACAGCATGTCGTAAATGAAACGACTGTGATATTTAATCAAATTATCTGCCTGTATTTTGGGCGTTTTAAAGACGTATATGTTGTGATGGCTGCGACACGTGCTGGCATTTGAGTAAAGTCGTGGCGCGAATGGCGCAGCCAATTACGAACTACAGGGCGTAGGATACACAGTTTGTTTATATGCGAAGTGTAGTTACAGCGAACGGACCTTAGTTTCTTTCTTCCCTACTCCCAATCCTTTCAGAAATATTACCAATTTTGGGGGGAACAGTCCTACCCGCGCTAATGTTTACACATTTTCACGCATAAAACTTTTCCTACAGAAGAAAACAACTGCACTTAAAACGTACTAGTGGTGCTGCAGAATTAGGCAGACTTTACCGTATTAGTTTTTTATTTCCTTGGGTCTCGGCTAGCTATTCGGAATTGCCATATACTCGTGCCAGCTGCTATCTATCACAGCCCAAAGTACATTTGTTTGACATTTTCTTAATTTTTCGTTTTTCTAATGGTAGAACGAAAATACTAATTTTAGAATATGAAAGAACAGTAAAACCTCGTCCTAAATAGCAATTTTCTTTAAAAATTTGGCGCCGTTTTTATGAAAAGCGTTTAAGGGGTTTAAGCGCTACTAAAAATTAGAAATTTGAAGCTCTTTTCAACAGAAAATATTTTAGTTCTCAAGAAACTTCATTTGAAGTCATTTGATGCACTTACACTCACAAATATAATAATGTTTACAAATTGCTGGTAATGTGCATATTAAAGGTGTGAGAGATCTTTAAAAAAATTGTGGAAGTTTTGAAAAAACAAAAAAATCCACAAAATAAACTTTACGTCATATTAAAGAGTGCAGTTAGAACCATCCGTTTGAAAAGTTTGAAGAAAAACTTGGGAGACATTTATGAGAAAATGGGGTTTGAGTGTTTCTAAAAATACGAAAATTTGAGCTAGTTTTCACAGAAAACAGTTGAGTTTTTGAGAAACTTTACTTGACATTATTTAAAGCACATGTGCTCATTAATAATGTCAACAAATGGCCGACAGTGGAAATATTGACGACGTGAGAGACAAGTCAACATATATTTTTGTAATTTTTGAAAAAGCAAAAGAATAGAGCAATATGGCGTTTATATGATCTCACAGAGTACATTTAGCACTATCCCTACCAAAAATTTAAAGAAAACTTTGGAGCTGTTTTTTTAGAAAATCTTGTTTTTGTATTTTCACAATATTGCCCGAAAACTACTAAAATTTTCAAAAACTGTACGTGACCTTAATGAAAGAACTCACTTTGGAGAACAAATTTTATTTGGAGGGAAAATCAGTATCTTCAATTTTGTAATTGTAGGAAGACGACAAAAAAACATAGAACTTTTGAAATTTTCGGAAATTCAGATTTAACCGTGAAAATCGTACCTATGCTACCTTTATAAGTTTTTTCTTTATTCTTACATAAGAAAAAAATTGGATCCCTTTTCGAAAAAAAAATGAAAATGTCCGGGGGTCTTCATGTAAGGACCCCCAAAAGTTAATGTTTTTCAAAATCTCAGAGCTTCGACTCGGCCCAGGTGTACAGGGATTTCTTCAATTTGGAAGAAATTGTATGTATAGTTTAGGCGTTAGTGTTGTTCACAACGTGTTACACCGGACAGATGGACGGATGTTTTGCTTTCAATTGGGTTTTCGGTATGAATGAGTTACAAAACAGGGATTCTGGCTCCACCACGTGTTAGGGGATTTTTTCTTAACAGCTGGTTTTATCCCCTTTTTTGTTATCACGGCCCGGCAACGATTTTTTTCTGCCGAAAATTTGCCATTTTTTCGCGCAGTATTATATAACTTTCCCTATATTGCGTATATTACTCCGTATGTACGTACTTATGCGGGAAAGTAAAAATATGTTCTGTCAAATGACGTTAATTTTTTTCTTCAGTATTTCTAATTTTTTTTAGGAATAGCGTAGAAGTATTGTTTTATTTTTCAATAATCTGAGTGCCTTCTGAATTTCTTCTTGACGTAGAAAGTGCTCACTTCTTCACGAAATTCTTTCTCTTCAAGAGTCATTTTGATTTTCAGTAGTTTCCGTCAGGAATACTGTTTCTGTTTTCTTCTGATAATCGGCATTTCTCCGAGGGATACTAAACCCAATTTTAGTGTAGAACGTCTATTATTTAAATTAAAAAATATTTAATAGGTCATGTAAATTGTATGGTATTTTACATTTAAATGTATGGTATTAATAAATATTATGCTTTTGACATAAATAATAATTTTATTTATACATTTGGAAAGAGAGTTATTTGCAAACAAAATATTTTTTTTATTTTATAAATATAATATTTATGACGTATCAAACTATATCTCCTCTCTCAGAAACATGCTGCATGAAATATGATTTTTAAATACACTGAAATATTTTTAACCCTTCATTCTGTGTTTGGTCGTCGAAGGGTGTGGACGTGTTCTGGGAGGCTCCGCTGGTAGAAGTGAAAGGCGATGGGCTGCTGTTTCAAGGTACACCGGGCGCGAGTTGGGGGGGGGGGCGCAACTGGCATACAAAGACGCATGTCTTGTGCAAGTGACATTGGTAGTCTTGGAGAGGCATTGTTGTGTGCTGCAATTCTTGTCACGTTGTTGTTAATTGGAGGTATCGAAGAAAATCCTGGTCCTAGCGTGGAAGATGGCAACAAGTGAAATAAATGCGAAAGAAATGAGAGGCGGTTTCAGAAGCTGGAGGTAGAACGAGCGGAGGCGCAGAAGAAAATATGCGAGCTGCAACTTAGGAACAAGGAGCTAGAAGAGCACTGGTGATCAGGTTTTGGAAAAAGATGTGGATACAAGTGACACGTGTAGTATGTGTGATGAGGAAAATGCAAGAACAATTGGGGAAAACATTTTTGCGGGGGAGAGTGTAGACGATCTGAAAAGTAAGGGTGAAGTACTTGTTTTAGACGACTCCATCGTGCGACATACCGGCAATTGTGAAAATGTACAAGTAGAATGTTTGCCAGGGATAAGGATAGAACAAATGAAAAGATATGTAAAGAGAAGCAGCTTAAGAGCAGTAGGTACAGTGATTCTGCATGTCGGTACCAACGATCTGAAGAGCAGAAATTTGGACGTATTAACCAGAGGAATATACGAATTGGTCACGGTGACCAAGAAGAAATTCCCAAATGCTAAGATTGTTCTAAGCGGTCTACGGAGGAGGGATATTGTGTGGAGACACACTAGGAAAGTGAATGAGGCCTACGCGGAGCTGGGACGTTAATTTGTGTTTCTAGTTTGAATGCAGAAGAGGTCTGGAAAGACGCGGAATTCGAGATGTTAAACGTTGAAATCAAATGCAAATGCTCAAATAGAACATTGGAAATAATTGGTGCACACAGGTCTCCAAATGAACATTTAGAAATGCTTAATAAACTTAGTGAGCTAATGCGTAAAGAGAACGGTAAAAATAAATGTTGCATAATCGGGGGAGACTTAAATATTCCGTGTGTAAACTGGGCGGGCGAGGTGACTCATGGTGAAGGGGCACAAGCCAGTGTAAATGAGTTAGTTTGGGAAAACGGATTCACCCTGGTTGTTCGGGAGCCAACAAGGGAAGGGGCGCTGCTGGACGCCTTTCTAATCCTTTCAGAGGACTTGCTCGTTAGCTGTGAAGTGGTGCAGGGGATTAGTGGCCATTCCGCGGCCATTTTAGAAATAGGCCAATGGTCATTTTAGAAATAGCAGGGGACGTTTCTCGTGTCGAAGATTCTCAACCTACAAAGGTCTATCAGTATCATAAGGTAAATGCAAAGGGTTTACAGGAATATCTAAGAGCAAATTACTCAGACTGGTGTAGTACGTGAAGCAGCATAAAGGAAATCTGGATGAACTATAAAAAAATTGTAATTCAGGGAAGAGAGCGTTTCGTACCACAGAAATATCTTAAAAAGAACCCAGATCCCGAGTACTATAAAGAAACTTAAATAAAAAGAACAGCTTACGGAAAGCACGGGAGAAGTGCAGAAAATAGGGAAAAATTCAAGATTCTATCTAGGGTGCTTCTCCAAGAGAAACTGGCCGCAAAGGAAAATTTCTTACGAAGTATATTATCCGAGTCTAAGCAGGGGGCAAATCAGTTCTTCAAAAACGTAAGAAAGACGAAAGGGAAATAGGGAGAACATTCCTGTGTTAAGAGATGCAAATGAAAACAAAATTACAGAGAGCAAAGACAAAGCAAAACTCTTTAATTCCTTTTTTGGTTCGGTATTTGCAGCAAAAAATGGCGTATCTGCTTTGAACGGGTGGGGAGAAAGAATGATCGCTAGACCACGTGATCTTCGAAAAAGAATAGCGAGTTTAGGAAAGAATAAATCTGTGGGCCCGGACGGCATTTCGGGAGACTTATTAAAAGCGGGAAGTGAAGCCATGCTTCCGTATCTGTTGCGACTTCTTGATATTACATAAAATTATTCAAGTATTCCTCAGGATTGGAAATGAGCATTTGTTGTTCCCATTTATAAGGGTGGGATCTCGATCAGAAGTTAAAAATGATCCGCTTGTTAGCCTAACATCAGTTGTCTGTAAGCTGATGGAGCACCTAATCACTGAACACATTAGAAACGTGTGGAGTAGAGAAAATTGGCTATTTGTGGGGCAGCATGGGTTCAGAAAGGGTTACTCGTGCGAAAGTCAAACAATAGCTTTTTCTCAGGACATCGCGGATGCACTAGATGCAGGCGATAGAATCGGCGCGGCGGTAATAGACTTTACAAGGGCTTTTGATCTTGTCCCCCATGATAGACTACTTGAAAAACTAGACAAGATAGGGCTAGATGCGAGAGTGATACTGTGGATTAAGAATTTTCTAAATAACCGGCACCAGCAGGTAAGGGTGGGAAATAGCTTGTCGGAAAGTCAGTGTAACGTCTGGGGTTCCACAGGGGAGTGTACTTGGACCTTTACTATATTTGGAGTATGTAAATGATATAGCAGATGGAATTGATTCAAAAATTAAACTTTTTGCGGACGACTGCCTTATTTACAGAAAGATTGAGAACGTATCGGATCAGGATAAATTACAGCGCGACTTGTGATGCTTGGAAGAATGGACGAAAATCAATAGAATGAAGGTAAATCCGGATAAATGCAAAATAGTTTTACGCGTAGTAGAAATAAAGAGGCATTTAACTATTTGATTGGAGGTAAGATAATTCCACAGGTAACTAGTTGCAAATATCTGGGGATAATAATTAATGAGCAACTTGGATGGGGGAGCACATCAACTTTACTATTGGGAAGGCGTGGAAATGTTTACACGTTGTAATGCGAGTGTAAGGAAGTAAATCAAGGGAATTAGCATAAAAAACATTGTGCGTCCGATTTTAGAGTAAGGAACTGCGTGTTGGGATCCATATAGAAAGGGCCAAGTAAACTTCATCGAAAGAGTTCAGAAAGTAGCAGCAAAATTTGTGAAAAGGGAAAATTCGCTAGGAAATTTATCCAACAAAATATCGAATTGCGAATCATTGGCGAGCCGTAGGAAAAAAGGGAGGTTGTGTATATTTTACAAAGCATTAGAAAAAATTCAGCATGGAGGGAAATTCAGGAAAGAATGCATGATCCCGATTACTTAGCACGTCACGACCATATTAAAAAAATCGTTCAAGGAAACAGAGAACTGATGTTGAGAAATACAGTTTTGTAAATAGAACTATAGAGACGTGGAATAGATTGCCTGCAACACTAATGGAGACTTTGCCCACAAAAATCAAGACGTTTAGGTTAAGATTAGATTCTAGTAATAAGCTATAAAATCAGTAGACTGTGAAGTGACTCTGCATTTAGTAGGCACGCCTTAAAATAATATCGTTTTGTATGCATTTTAGTGTTCCCATAGTATTATTTTATTGCATTGATGTACATTATGTGCAAAGAATTTGCCACCGGGCTTAATGCCCAAAGGAAATTAAATAAATTACCTATCTATTGCTAGCGCTCAGAATTGGAACGCGAGTGGTAGCGTGGATTACAATTGTAATCAATTGAAAAAATATTAATAATATTTTACAAAATAAATCGCCCTTTAGTTCAAATATGGTAGGGTGATGGTATCTAAAACATTGAACATTTACAAAATACTAAAAATTTATTACAATGCTGACATATTACAAATTCTATAAAACGCTACACACAAATGCATGTATTATGTCTTTAAACAAATGCCCTCCAATACATGCGAGTAGATATTTATTTTTGGAAATTCTTGTGCTCTTTGTGTTGTGTATTTGTTATGGTTTGAATTACGATTATTAAATAAAGCTATTTGATAAATTTGTTTAAACATGTGGATCCTCTATTCTGAATGTGTTTCAATGTCACCATCAGAAGCATATCTCACAGATTTTCTGAATGTGGCACACCCACTGGGTACAATTTTTGCAGTAATATCGAGTATTCTTGTTGTGTTTATGTCCACAGAGATAACATTCCACGTTGTCCTCTGTTGACTCTGTTGATCCCTCGGCGTCTTCTCGGATTCCCAGTAGAAGTCTCCCACTGTACTTATTGCTGTCGGCACAATTTTTTCTCGATCATCCTTTTCATTCCTGCTTTCGTAAAGGACAAAGCAAGATCCTTTAGAAATTCCTTTCTGATCAACCTTTCTCCACTGTTGTACGTTGCATAAATATTCAAAGCAGCGATTGCAGCGATATTCATGGTGTCAGCTTAGGTCAGAAACTGAACGGCGAGTGGTGCGAATTACTCTTCTAATCCAAGCTGTTTCCGACGCTTATCGCTAGTGCTGCAGTTATCACTTAAGTCATATTTCGCTATAATTCAATAGATGAGGCCTCATACGAAAGGTTCTGAAAAGTCCATGCCACAAGTTTGTCAACTTTCGCTGTAAACAGCGAATGAATACGACTGGATTACACTAGGATTCCACGCGACCATCGAAGGGTTAACTGTGTAAAATAGTAATACGAGTATTTTTAATGTAGTTTAAATTCCCCTAATGTATACTCCAAAGGCAAAATAGAGACTTTTCATTAAGTTAGAAAGATCCATGCAGTAAATACATTTAATGGTGTTTGTGAAAATTGCAACACCCAGAAGGAATGATGGGAATCACTTAAAAATCGGTGGATGTGTACAACACTGGATCCAAAAGAAGTGATTACATTAGCATAGATCTGGCGTGCACGTTGGCCTAGAAGGGCACTTCTCAGTGTGACAGGTCAGTCTGTGTTACGCCAAATGAGGTCGCGCCAGAGCCGTTAAACGACGTGGAAACGTGCAAGCAAGTTCCGGTAAGTCTCGTCGACCCTAAAGGGCGCAATAACAGCTTAGGAGTGAGTTGGAACAAGGCAGAACGATCGGTCTGCGCGAAGCGGGTTTGTCGGACATTGCGGCTCGAACAGGGTGCGCTGCTACGATAGCGATGTGTGTATGTAATCTGTGGATAAAGGATGGTCGTACATAGCGATGAGCAGGTACTGGACCAAACAATGTGACAACAGTGCGAGATGCCCAGCATCTTGTCCGTATAGCCGTAACCGACAAAATGACGTCGTCTACACTCTGCTCTCAACTTAAGAGCACTGCAACGGGTGTGGTCATGTGTGCATCGAGGGTTCGACACAGTCTGCTGAAAGCTGGACTGGCGGCACTCATACCACTGCGGCAGATTTCAGAGACTCAGAGATGGCCAGAAACCACCAACGCCTCAGATAGCAATGGGCACGTGAACGTGTTCACTGGTTTGCTGAGTGGCAAAATGAGTTTTCGGACGATTCTCGCTTCAGATTGTGTTTACAGCAATGGCCGCGCACGTGTTCGACCATACCGTAGTGATCGCATTCTGCCAGCCTGCATTGTTCCGCGCCATAACAAATGCCAAGTGTGCTGGTTTTGGGCGCCATTGGGTAGAATGTGCGATCTCGCCTCACAAGTATTGAGGGAAATCTAAACAATAACAGCTACATTATGGAGGTTTTAGAGACCGAGGTTCTGGCTCTCCTGCAAGCAGTTCCGCGTCCATATTTCAGCAAGACAATGCGCGACCGCACGTGGCGAGAAATGTGCGAGCATTCTGCGATGAACGACGGGTGCCACTACTTCTCTGGCCTGCATGTTTGCCTGACATGTCGCCCATCGAACATGTCTGGGATATGAACGGCCGGCAACTTGTCCGTTCCCATCCTCCGGCAGCCACTGTCGATGCTTTTTGGTCACGCTAAGAACCCGCGTGGCAATGTGTTCGACAGCAGCATATCCAGATTCTCTTTGAATCCACAGTTGAATCCACGTCATATACAGTTTTTACTGTTTTTTGACAAATAAATAAATAAATTCACCATTTAAAAAATAATCCATGCCACGACGTCTAGAAGCTCGGATGGCAGTGCGCGGCTTCACACCCAACGAAGTACCCAAGGTGAAAATGCAAGTACAGTTTTGTAATTTTAATCATATGTATATTTTGATATTCCTAATCTGTGGAATATATTTCATTGTAGTTCTCATTGTAGTTTCATTTTAGTCTCCTTGGTGTTTCAATTTTCACAAACACCAGTACATATAGTTTTCGAGAAAACAGCATCTGAGTTTGGAAAAAATTAATTTTAGAGACAAAATGCATAATACTATTTTTCTAGGCCTATCGCGTTTTCTATGGATATCATTTTACTTAGCTCTCAGTTTATCTACCAACATTACTGTTCGTGGCGAGTTTGAAAGATCAGTTCTAACGGAAATGCAGATGGCGTTATGGAAGAATGCCGCGTAGTTGCAGTGCTAAGCCCTTCTTCAGCGCTTACATGACGACCTTTTGTAGTGAGTATGCAAAGCAATGTCACCATGCTGCGTTATCATTCTTGGATGGCGTAAATATACGCAGGAATTTGCAAGAGCAGTGCAAAACGCACGACTTATCATATCGTGATGCGCCTGTTTCTGAGAGTTTGTTTAGAGTCAGCTGAACCGGCTGAGTTAGTTTAGAGCCAGCATTGCCGCTATATCGGTAGCGAATTCTGACCGGGAGATCCTAGGATTTGAGTTCTACGGTGACGGTTTTTCGATACTACCCTACATCCAGGTCCAGTTAGCCGCACTGTCCGAGTGTAAAGTGAAGCGGCCTACTACTCTGATCAGTAGTTTTCCGTGGTTTCTCCGATAATTTTGAGGTAAATGTCGGAGCAGTACCCTAAGAAACAGACCACAAACCGGATCTTTTCTACCTCTTCTGCCCTTTTACACACACTCTTACATGCATTACATTACTACATGTCGGGGACCTTTCGGAACCATAGAGATCGCCGACTGGAGCGGCGCCCAGCTGTGGGAGAGTTACGTGAAGAGGAAAATCACCCACATGCCAACGTGTAGGTTGGCAGTTCTAGCGTTCCAGCCGGGAGGAACACCGCCTTCTTCCATGGTAGAATAAGTACTTCTCTAACGGGAAAAACGACAACTGACGTGCCCGGAAACAATTACTAAGAGTTCCTGAATCTTTCCTACTGTCGTGTTCTTTTTGCAGTGGTGGCTACCGACACTGAACCCTTCCCCGGTTGGATCGACAACTTCAACGGCCCCATTGGCATGATGGTGGGCGCTGGAAAGGGCGTGGTGCACACGGGCTACAGCGACCCGTACTGCTTCATCGACTACGTTCCCTGCGACATCGTCGTCAAGGGGATTATCTTGTGCAGCTGCGAGGTCGCCAGGAAGGGGTGAGATTCCTTAGAATACAAAAGGTGTGACTTGAACGCATACTTCGCGAACAAACTATTGACTTTTTTGATGAATGAAAAATGCGATGAGTAGAGCTAATTTACAAAACTATGTAAGATTAAATTTTCAGAATACCCAACTTCATGACTGCATTCATGTTGCATGCATGTTGAGTTAAACCGGGCAAGGGAGGTGATCGTTCCCGCAGGGCGAGTTGTGCTTCCCTCCGCTGAATCTGTTTGTGCAGGTTCGTCATTGATTCGCGCCCCAGGTGGGCCAACTTCAGGGTCAGGCACGGTATTGGGATCCTCCTGTGATGTAGGAAGCGGAGCGTCTACCTGGGGGCGCGAAGGGGAGGCTGATGACCACGTCAAGATCACCACTCGGCGGTGGTCGTGGCGGCGAGGATTCGCCAGCAGCGCTTTTCCCATCAACGCCAGGCGAACGCCTTGGCAGTATCGTATCAAACGGGCCAGAGATCGCGCGCGATCTTTCCATCCTCTTACTTTTCTCATCCTCACCCCTTACTTACACACACATGAACTACACTTCCATAAATATCAGAAGACCAGTCGGGAGCTTAGAGGCTGATGCGGCAGGGAGAGTGTTCCGCTGGTGGGAGATACCTGTTCGCGGAAAACTCCGCTAGCCCGTGTGTAGTTGGGCCCTAGATCTCACCGTCCAGCGGGGGAAGATGGCCATACCTCCCAAGGAATAACATGCACTACATTTACTTGACCAATGACCTCAGCAGGCCATCCATCAACCCGACAACTCTCCGGTCAATTGCGTCTTGAGTGCAGGTGTGCGGTGTGTGGCTGCGCAGGCTGGGGCCGCCGCTCGTGTGTAACGCCGCGCAGGGGGTGATGAAGCGCATCACCCTGGGGCGCCTCATCGACCTCGCGTACGAGGCGGGCGCCGTGCTGCCCTTGTCGGGCGCCCTCTACCACCCTTGCGGCCGCATGACCAGACACTACCTACTCTTCCTCGTGCAGTTCTTCTTCTACCAACTGCTGCCGGCGGTGATCGTCGACGCCCTGCTGTCCGTCACCGGCCGTAAACCCATGTGAGTGCAGCATTGCTTATCAGCGCCAGATGCAAGCGTCTGCAAGCCAGCACCCTACGTGAGCATACCTTACTCACGGACCGACCCGGCGCCGTCACAGGCGTATATTACCACCTCCGCAGTCGTCGGGCCTCGTTCTGCGAGGAGGTGAGAGCCCTTGAACCGGCACCCCGGATCTATCTCGACTGCATCCCGCGTTCAACTTTTCCTTACCTTAATATAAGGCTCGGGGAATCAACTGACGTCACTGTAGCGCCTCTGTCTTGAAGGTCCTAGTATTCGAGTCACGATTGCGGCAGGATTTTCTACACTTGTTCAATAGTTCGGTCTAATTCCGAATCTGGAGGAGAATTCTAGCGGCTCTAATCGATAGCAGTATGTGGTTTATCCGATCAAAACCAAATAATTGGTGAAACAGTACTCTAACAAACGGGCCAAGGACCGCACGCGATCTTTCCTTCCTCCTTGTCCGAGACACATCCCTTGTGTACACTCACACCTAAATGCACTAATACTACGTATGACATGAGACCATCCGAGTGTATAGAGCTTGTCCCGGCTGGAGCAGTGCCCAGCTAAGGGGAGATACATGGCTCGGGAAAACACCCCAAGCCGACGCATAGTTCGGCGCCGTATCTCGTCATCCAGCAGGAAATGTGTACATTTTTGTTGAAAAATTTTTGTTGTTCAAAAACTAAAAGTCGATTAAGCGATAGTGACGTGCGAAATTTGAAGCTCTTAATCACAGCAAAATTTTGAGTTTTCGAAAAACTTCATTGGAAGTCATTTGAAGCACCACCATTACCTCACAAATGTAATAATGTAATAATTGTAATAATGTACGCAAGTGGCTGGAAAGGTGAATTTTAATGGCCTGAGTATTTAAATAAATACATTGGCATAGTAATTTGAAAAAATAAGAAAAATGGATTTTATATCAACCTACAATGCTTACACTGCATTTGGCTATTTTCGAAAAAAGTTAAAGAAAAAAATTTGAAGCCGCATTTGGGAAAATGTTGTTTCAGGCTATTCTGAAACTGCGGAATTTTGGGCTCATTTTCACAGAAAACGTTTGTTTTCGAGATACTTTGTAAATTATCATTTGACGCACTTGTTACAAATACAATAATGCATACAAATGGCTATTATTGTAAATATTATCGACATAACATAGTTGTCAAAAAGTATAATCGTGAATTAATTGTAATAATTGAAAGAACAGAACAATAGAGCAATATGGCGTTTATGGCTTCTTATACAGTACATTCAGTACTAACCTGATCAAAAGTTTAAAGAAAAAGTTGGACTGGTTTTTTTTAGAAATTATTGTTTTTTACTTTGCCGTATACGCACATATATACGGAGAATATTCGTAGTATAGGGAAAGTTATGTAATGCTGCGCGAAAAGACGGCGGAATTTCGGCAGAAAAAACTTCATTGACGGGCCCTGGTAACGAAAAAGTAGACAAATAACAGTTGCTAAATCAAGAAAAAAAATTCCCTAACACGTGGTGCAGACAGACTCCCTATTTTGGGGACCTTTTTGATACCGAAAAACCAATTGGAAGCAAAACATCTGCCTGTGAACAACGCTAATGACCCAACCGTTCAGCCGATTTTCTCCAAAATTGACATTCGCAGATGGACCTGACTGATCTCGTGGTCCCTTGAATTTCAAACACATTTTAATTTTGGATGGTTCTTTACATGACGACCCTGGCTCGTTTTAAAAATTAAAAAAATGAAATTTGAGTAAGTTTTGAATAAATTTTGTTGTTGGATAGTCTGAAGGTCGCTTAAGAGAATGCCACAGGTTTAATGTTAGTTGAAAACTGATTTTTCGAAAATTGAAAATAATTTTTTCGGCGTCTTCCTACAACTACAAAATTAAAGATAGAGATTTTTCCTTCAAATGCAATTTGTTCTCCAAAATTAATTCTTTTTTTTAAGGTTACGCGCAATATTGCGTGAAATATGCGCAATTATAAAAAAATTACAAACACAAGATTTTCTCAAAAACGGCTCTGAATTTTTTCTTTAATCTTTTGGTAAAGGGACGGCCAGATATACTCTATGAGATGTCATTAACGCCACACTGCTCTATCCTTTTCTTTTTCAAAAATTACAAAAATGTATTTTTTTACTTGGCTCTTACGCCGTTAATATTTACATAAACAGCGATTTGTTGACATTAATATATTAACGAAGACATGTGCTATAAATAATGTCAAGTAAAGTTTCTCGAAACCTCAACCGTTTTCTGTGAAAACTAGCTCAGAATTCCTCATTTTCAGAATCGTTCAAACGCCTTTTTCCTATAAATGGCTCCAATTTTTTTCTTCAAGCTTTTGGAACGGATATTGCTAAATGCATTCTTTAATATGGCGTAAAGGTTATTTTTAGTTTTTTTGTTTTTTTCAACAAAATACGCAAATGTATTTTTTTTAAGATCTCTCACATCTTCAATATTCACATTAATAGCAATTTATAAAAATTATTATCTTCGTGAGTGTAAGTGCTTCAAATGAAGTTTTTGGAAAATTCAAAAATTTTCTGTGAAAAAGAGCTTCAAATTTTGCATTTTTACTAACGCTTAAATGCTATTTTCTTAAAAACGGTTACAAATGTTTAAAAGAAAATTTGCCATTTTAGGTTTTAGTGTTCTTTAACATACTAAAATTAATATTTCCATTCTACCATTAGGAAACTAGAAATTGAGAAAATGTCAAAAAAATGTACTTTGTGGGGCAATAGATGGCAGCTGGTTTTCTCAATGAAATGTAGTTATCAAAACTACATGTTCAAATAAGGTCATGCTTAATTGTTTTGAAAATACGAGTAGTTTTTCTATAATTTCCTCACAAACGTAATAGCCTGCTGCAAATGTACTGCGATTCAGACAGCTGGATGCGTCGTAAATTAGAATTTGCAATTTTGTATATTATTCTTTTGTTCGTTTCTTACATTCAACCTTTTGTTATACATTTTCACATTAATCTTTTATAAATTATTTATTTAAAATACAAATCACTAGCTCTCAAGGAATAGCGGCAATGCAGGGAATCCAACAATGGAATTCCGTTTTGCGTTCACGAATTTCTGTGAATTACATGTCATTGTTGTGACTTGATATAGTTGTCTGGAAAGGAGTTATAATTGTCAAATCTGTGTTGATATTTGCATTAAAATATTTAGTTTTTGCACCAAATTCTCTACAATTGGTAGCGAGTAGAGTATTTTTGCATGGTTTTAGAATATTCTTTTCTAATTATCGCCCTATGAAATGCATTTCCATATTGTCCGTGTTATCAGGCTTCTTTTTGCAATACAAGTTTACAAAACTTTTTATAATATTGTAATGCAGTTGTAGAATTCACATAGTTCTGACAACACTGCGATGGATACAGTGAGTTGTTCGCTTCTTGGTTGAACTGCACGTTTTCAAATAACAGCTAAGGTATTAGTAGAGCAGAAAGTGCAATATACCACATAGCTGTTTTCAATAACGCGGGAAAGTATGTGTTGTTGTAGCACCACTAGTTATGTAATGAAATGCGTTAATCAGAACTAGACCTTCAAGGAAGGTCATGTAGAATTTTTCGAAGATATGAGTGTTTTTTGAGTAATTTGGCGTCAAAGATGTTTGCTGGCTCCGAATATCCTGCGCTTCGTGAACGTAATGTGAGAAGTGATTTCTGTCAATAAGATGTTACATTAGTTACAGTTTTCATTCTATTTCATATTTTTTATGTTATTTTTTTACCTTCGGGTTTACAAATTAGTCTTCTAGAAATTCATTAAAACCTATAAAATAAAAATTGTTAGCCTTTAGGGAATATCAGATTGGATAGCGACAATGGCATTCCACGTCGTGACTCGGCAGCTGAATTTCTGTGGATTATGTTTTAATATTCTGATATGATTTAGCTGTTTGAAAAGCAGTTTTAATTGTCAGATTTGAATTGATATTTGCTTGAAAATATTTAGTTTCACATCAAATGTTCTACGAATTGTAATGAAGCTGTGGCCCGTTCGCTGTAACTTCACTCCGCATGTAAATAAACTTTGAGTATATATCTCCGTTCAGTAGTTCGTGATGGGCTACGCCATTGGCGCCACGACAATACCAAAATGCCGGCACGTGTCAGAGCCAGAATTGTCATAGCATATTATTTTCACCAGTACTTCTTCAATACACCCAAAATTCCAGCCGAAATGTGCAGATATTTTGCTTCAGTATCACAGAATTTACATTTACGAGTGTTCTTGCAAGATAGCAGTGAAATCCCGCCCGAAGCACGAATTTCAATAGAACATACAGTTCTTTCAAAAATTTGGCTGTCCCGAATCTTCATTAACCACATCAAGAATTTTATGTTGGAAATTCGTTTCTACGAAAAAATGTGCACATGAATACGAATAACAGATTAAAAAATTCATCGCACTCGCCCTCCACCTGTTTTGCTCTACATCTCTTCTTACGTGGAGAAGTTACCTTTCCAATGATTTAATTCATTACACAGTTTTCAAACACTTCTGACACCTGCAATTCAGCAGTCATTTCTTTCCCCTTCTAGAAAATCATTGACGGGTTTTTAGCCGCTAATTATTCAAACTTATCAATACAACCTTCTTCTCACCACAGGGATTTTTCCTGTGAATGTTTCAAACTGGATTATCCTGGGAACTGCTTCACTTATTGTGTTCAATGTGGAAACAAAAATCAACGGAATGAGCAAACACCTTTCACTAACCAAACAAAAATAAAGCATTCTTGTAAAACTTTTTCATTCGAGAACGGAACTACTACTGATAAAATTTGGGAGGAGCGGCGCCGACGGCCTGGCGAACGAACGTTATCTCAAAGAGGTCCGTTGGCAGCTAAAGGTTGGTAGTTAAGGTCACGCTCGGCGTCTGATTTTACTTCATGGTAAAGAAGAAAATTATTTCGACTGTTTGTGTAGAGAGTCAGAAAATAAATCAATTTTGAAAGGGACCTAACTCCTCGCACGACGCCCTGAAGAGGAGTGTGGTGTCCGTCAGCCAATGAGAACAAGTTACGACCACGTGGATTTGTTTACGTGCTGAATAAAGTTAGAGCGAATGGACCTTAACCAAAAATGATGACTTAGACATGTTAATTCGGAGAGAAATTGTGGTATAAATAGTATTACATAAGCATTACTAAAGGCGGGAAAGTACGTGTGCAGTACCACTAGTTTTAAAAAAAATTATGACATTAATTAAAGGACTGATTTTGTAGAACAAAATTCATTTAAAGAAAAAAATCGCTTTATTCAATATTATGGTATTAGAAAGACGCCGAAAAGTAATTAAATTTTTATAATTTTCAAAAATTTGGAGTTAACAGGCGGATCTTCGCCATTTTTAAAGCCTCTATATGCATTTTACTCTATTTTTATCAGAAATGTAGAGAAAAAATTGGAAATATTTTGAGAAAATTTTGAAAATGTCCCAGCACTTTTAGTACCACCAAAATTAACTGAATGTTTATCAAATTCGCAGAACTCTGAGATGCGTCAGAATACTGATTCCACGTTTTTTAAAAAATCGCTCTGAGCGGACCCCATAACGTATATTTTGCTGAAATCTCGAAGAATACTTTCTCTGAACCACGTACTTTATGAACGAAAAAGTTACTAGTGGGGCTACGGAATGTGACAGAATTTCTCGTACCACTTAATTTTCTAATCTCCTCAGTCTGGGCTAAAATTTCGGTTCTCCTCCGCCATTAGTTGCCGCCTTAAGGATATTTTTTCACATTGTTCCAATTTTTTGGTTACCTAATGCTAGATCTCAAATATGTACGAGAACAGTAAAACCTGATGCTGCGTGCATTTTTTTGTTGAAAAATTTGGAGCAGTTTTTGAGAAAATGACGTTGGAGCGTTTCTGAAAATGTGTAATCTTGAGCTGATTTTCACAAAATATATTCAGTTTTTGATATACTTGATAAGTAATAATTTGAAACACTTTTACTCACACATGAAATAATGTATAAAACGTCCTAATAGAAGTACTAGCGACTGAATATATTGAAACAATCATCAATTTTCAAATGTCCTGCCCTTGCACACAAACTGCTTATTTAAAAATTATTGGGCGATTGTTTCGACGTAACCCGTTCCGAATTTATGTTAAATATGGGCGCCAGGAAAAGGTTACGATTATTATTATTGAAATTAACGCTTCAACTGCTATCTAAAATAGAATAAATATCCGGCTAGCTGGGCCGATGGGTTTCGTAAGAAATAATTGCTATTACCTACTGATAGCCAATTATTCGATCTACCATCTATACAGAGTGGCGAAGAATCTGAAAAATTATGTTTAGCTACTTATTAACTGGAATTGGCCAAATGAAAATCATCTTTTCTATTTGAAAAGAAACTTAACAGTTTATTCAATTTGCCAGGCAAAAATTATTACTTAGAAATAATAACAATACAGAATGTTCTTTTGGTCATGACCTTTCTGAACCTCGTACTGCAGTACCCGTCTTCGCGCGCGCTTGTTCGATGACGCCCGCAGAACCAGTTTCTCTTTATCCGGTGACGAGAATTCCAAGTCCAAATACCAGCTTCTTTTCTTCTGCTCTTCACAACTGCAGTCGAGTCACCAACCCTCACCGCCTCAAATATCTGACCGTTCTAATTCAATTTACTTCGAAAGTTCCCAGTTCTTCCCGACTACGTGACGCAAAATATTAAAGTTGAACAAACTATTGCTTATTAACAAATATTCCGAGTCCTGTTGCAAACGAATTCATATGAGTTTAAGTTCCATTCGTCGCACTCAAGAATTCTCAAAGTCTTACAAGTTCTAATTTTCACACATCACAAAAATTCAGAGTCCGAGAATTATTCACTCTAAAGAGAAATTTACAAGTCCCAATCTCATAATATTAATTATCCGCGAGCGACCCGCACAGCACCACGGCATATGTCCGAAAGTAAAAAAAAAAACTTCTCTTCAGCCCTTCAAAACTCGGCCTCTCTCCTCTACTGTTTTTTACTAGCAAAAAACGACGCACTTCCGTCATGAATAGACTGTCACTCTCCCCCTGGCCAATCCCTCAATTGATTACCTAATCGACTAGCTACGCCCTAAATTGCCATTGCTTTTTCAACCAATCTCTTCACCGCTTACACTATCAGGTAGCCGCACCCCTCAGGTTCAAGGCCCGAATAAAGTTTATTGACCTTGACAACAACTCGACTGCCGTTGCTAGGGCGCCATATTCCTATTTGTTTACCCTTGCAATTCACCCCATTTACGACAGATATTAGTGCATAAAAATATGTGACATGTTGGTATGTCACAATATATATTAAAAAAATACATTTGCGAAATTCTGAAAAAATCAAAACTATCAATGAAAATGTCATTTTCAAGTTATAAAAGCTTCTCTCTTGAAACAATTATTTCTGTGTCTCTTATATAAGTCATAAGGGTTTATTGGTCTTGGTGGTAGTGAATTGTTCCACTATCCAAGAGAAGTTGGGAGGGTTCCTAACTAGGGTATCGGTTCTATTGCTTGTTTCATCAGCAACAGGACTACTTCCTGATGCATACGTGTTCATATCATGTTCTAATCGTAGGGCGTGTCTATTCCCACTATCATGGTGCCCCACTGTGTCGCAGGTTGGTTCGCCTGCAGCGCCGAATCTACTCGGCCAACCTGGCGATTTCATGTTTCCTCCTGCAAAACTGGGACTTCTTAAACAAACGCTTCCTGGATCTGGAGAAGCGGCTGCGGCCAGAGGACCGCGAGAAATTCTCCTACGGATGGGACGATATCGTTCCTGAGGCCTTCTTCCTGGAGGCGACGCGCGGCACGCGGCGCTACCTCATGAAGGAACCCGACAGCAATTTGCCGCAAGCACTTCGCTCATATAAGAGGTACGCTCTGTAAGAATCAAATGAATTAATGAACAAATGAAAGGGATGATAATGAATGAAATGAATTAAGAACGATATTAATAATTGAAATGAATAACGGTAACTACCGGTCCCCTAGGGACAATTCCCCATTAGCTTCCTCGTGATCATCACGCCTTGGCCCATATCAGTGCTTGTTTCATACTGCTAAGTATCCCCAGTATCCTCAGATGAAACAATAGGCAGATTTCTCACAGATCTTATACACTCACCAGGAAAACCCGGCACACGTTGTTCTCCCCTTGAGCTACCTCTTTCCCTTCCCATCTCCCTTTCTCACTGTCCCTCCTTCCCTCACCCTGTCTCTATGTTTCTCTGTCTCTGCCTCTTTCTGTCCCCCTGATTCACATTTAGTTGCAGATTCATCATGTCTCTGAGCAGGAGAGGTAATATCGGGAAGCGCAGCAACATCAAGAATGGAATAGAATGTTCAGGGAGAGTTCATTCTGTAGATTATAGTTTGAGAAACGTTTCTTTGATGTCTTCGGCCTCAAAATTTTAGTTTTTAAGGCCGTAGAACGCCTCATTTTGGAGTTATTAAACGATATAGATTCAAAAATACGGCCGAGTGCGTTGCACGTTGCATTTGACGTGAACATTTAGTTTTGTTCTACAGCGCCATGTAGTGGAGTTACAAGAGACTTAACAACGCATAAACCTTCTGGGTGATCAGGCGTCACTACGCCGCGCCGGTCGGGTTCAGACTTATAAGTATTGCTTACCCGTTCTGCAATCACTTATTCAATCCGCCATCCGAACGGAGTGGCGAGGAATCTGAAAATTCTGTTAAGTGAACGACTAATTCTGGATTGCACGTATTGTAAAATAATGATCAGCTTTCTTTCAAAAATGTTTCAACTGTGATTTATTATAAACACAAAAATGATTCAACTTTCCAGTTAGAGTTAACGTTAAAACACAACAGCTATTATAAAAGCTTCGAATTCTTTTTGGTCATGACCGGTTTTTGCATTTCTAATAGTTCAACAAAAATATAAAGACCTGTGCACCATATAATTCTTCGCGCACATTCTTCAGTTCCCATTCGACGGCGCCTCATAGAATCTTCTCAGCTGTCCTGCGATGACTTCTTTCTTCCCTTAATAAATCTCCGTTCCTTCAATATTAAATTATATCGTCCATTAAATTAAAAATATTAATATCGCACTAACTTCTCTAGGCTTGCGTCAAAGACGGACGCCTATACGCCTACTGCTCCACAATGAACAAATTACAAGTCTTTTCCCTAAACGGGGTCTTACCCTGCTCTGATATCGTGAAAAAAAATTTAGATTAATCCCACCCACAGCTAAATCTTTGATCTGCTCGCTGCCGTGTCGTGAGCAAGAGCGAATGTCACCCATCGTCTCAAAGCTTCAGGAAACCTATTGTATCACTTTTTTGTTCCCAACAGAAGAATATTCCTCTCGATTATTGATTTCCATTTGTATCTTTTTTCGTTAACAAAATGAAGCCTAATGACGACTGTTTATTTATTTATTTATTTGTCAAAAAAACAGTAAAATCTGTGTATGACGTGTGGGGAATGAAATTTATCTGCGCTCATTTTCTTGAGGGCCAGAATAAAAAACACACACACACGAAAAAATGAATTTAGAAAATAATTATTTTAGAAAAAGAAAAATATTTGAAAAATGTTTTTTTCCGAGTTATAGAAAATCAATTTCAACTGTAAATGAACTACAAGCAAAAGTAGTGCTCAACAAAACGTGCGCACAATGAAGCTACATTTACGTCCAGAAGCAAAACAAGGGGCCATCTCAGCATTTGCTCAATGGATCAGGGAAACTGGACAAAAACCTGATCGAGATGGGGGTCATTGACCTGGAAGCTGAAGTACATTTACTCCACTCCCATAGCGATTGTCACGATCTTCTCTTGTCTCAGCTATACTCCACTTCTGAAATTCATTTCCCCGTAATGTTAATGGCTCTGAACATTCATAGTCTTTTATTCATTACTCTTAATCTTATCATTAAGAGCGTCGATTGTTTGCAATTCATTAACGCAAACCTACTCGATATTCCGTACCCTACACGTGAACTATTTTGTCGTAACAATTTCCCTGAGTCAACCATTACAATGGCGTTCGACAAGAAACTGAAATTTATATTTATTGCAAAAACCTACCCGAGTCTCTGACTACCATCCATTTACTTCGGTAATGTAGGAACTTCTCGATCAATGTTCTCGTTGCGAATTACAATTATTTTTCTCTCTGAACGGCGACACAAAATCAACTCATTGTAGAGAATCCATCATGTTGACGCTCTAATTTGCAAGTTGAATTCTACTGATGATATTTCCTCCCTGACCAAACTCTCCATGTGTTCCTAACCTCAAACTAAGCGCAGACTACAAAACTGCGCGGAATTACTCGCATTCGGGAAGACTCTGAATATTGTCCTTCCAAGCAGCAAATACTCGAAGGCTTTGAGTGCGACCTGGTCAGTTCTTTATCTTTTGTTGTTGATAACGCCTTATCCGAAAATAATTTTGATGACGCGTCCTTAAACCATAAATAAATATACGCAAAAACACACAAGTTCTGTTTTGTTGCTCAAATCTGACGGCTGTCGTTGGCACGCAGAACATTGTACTCTAGAAGTTTAGAGGGATGATACAGAAGATTTTGAAATTGCCGCCCCCCCCCTTGCCACAATCATCTGAAAAGATCTAAGCCTTACGCGATATGCAAAACCTCAGTAATGAGGTCAGGAAGCAGTTAGCCTCTTCAAACCTAAGACTGAGGAGTAAATACAAAATTAATTATTTTTGTGGTAAATGGGTTGTTTCTGTGAGAAGAAAGACAAAAACTACTCGTATAATATTATTTTATAAGTTACATTGTTGTTACAGGTGGTATCATTTATGACACATCAGGACTCTAAGGCGACAATTTATTAACACTATTTTTTAAAATTTATTCCTATTCCGACTCTTTTTAACCACGGGAAAATTAATATTGGGTCTTTAATGCGTATAATATTTAAAGCAATTGAAAAATAATGTATGATAATATTATAGCACATATTTATTGACTTAAAAAAATACGAAGTAACTGTTACAGTAAACTTCAAAACTTGAACATTTACAATCCTACAAAACTAGAACGTTTACAATTCTTCAAACTTAGAACTTTCACGGTACTACCAAACTAGAACAGATGCATCTGAATCATAGCCTTCACTATAATTGTTCTCTTCTGATTGTTGAACAAATTTATGTCCATCGTTGTCAGGATCATCAAACTCAATATCAGATAGAACAGAATCAATCCGATTAACTATATCAAACATGTTTGTCCTCAGAAAAAGCTAAATGTACAAACATTAAACATAAGCTCAAAAACTTTGTCCAGAAAAAAGACCGGGTAGGATCCCGAGGTATCACACTTGATACCTCAAGTTTCGAGATCTCTCAATCTTATATTACAAATATTATAAGATGAGAGATTATTGTACACATTTTAACATAGTATTAGAAGATGTAAGTATTCACAAAAAAACGCAAATTCCATGAAATATTTGATAATTACTTTATTCAAATGAGACATGGATCTCCCTGAGAAAACGCAATCGTTTCGTGTAGTGCAGCCATCTACTGACACCCAAATGAGCTAAAAAAATAGCGTCGAGAAGCGACAACCTGATAGTATATGATACCACGGTCAGAAAACTTTCTGTGAATTAGGATCGCGTCGAAAAAATAAAAGACGAAGGTATCATATATGATACCTCAGGACTGAAGAGGTCAGGTAGCGGTTAGAATCCTCCAGCACTCTGTAACCCCTACCCCGCCACCCAGCAGATCCTCCATCTTCTTTTAAACTCCTTTCTCTTCGTCGTTAAAGCTCCTTCCGCTTCGACGTTCAGCGACAATATCAAGCACGCCTCTTCTGATTTTGTGATCGATAAACTTGCTCACACGAAATGAAAAAAACTTTCATTACTACTTCATGAAAAAAATTAATATTGTTCTAATTGCCGAGGAGGCAAAACTCTTTTCAATAGAATATCTTTAAAACGTATTTTAAAGTTCATTGGTATGAATGTTATATTAATAGCGCAACTTTTCTGACCACGACCTTGCTTCTTTTCTGACTGACGACCTTGCTTCCCCCTCTCAGGCACAATAAGCAGTTGAAGTCAAAAGCTCTCAGCGAGCACTGGTGACATCATTCTAAACATATCTTCACTGGCGCGAAATATACATTATTTTCTGTTAAAGACGAGAACTTCTGCCAGTGATTCAAAAAAATCTAAAGAAATGATTGAAGCAGGTGAGGATCCATCACCGGAGATTCCTCTAATTCCTAAGAATGTTGGAACGCAAATTACTGAGAACGTGGTGACTGAATCTCCAGAGATTGGCATTGCTACATAAAATCTAGTGGCCGATTTCGTAACTAATACCCCCACTCTACCCGCATTTCTTCAATCCATCGGTCAAGAAATGTTGCGCGAGTAATAATTAATTCAACTTGTTAAATTAATACCTATATGAATAATTATGTAAAATACTCAAGTTTTTTGTAGATTTGCCATTATTTTGGCTGTTTTTATTTGTTTTGTACTTACATTTTAAAAATAGTAAAACTGATAACTTTATTGTTATTTTCCTTTTTATTTCTTTATATTAAATGATAATTTGCTGGGCATTTAGTAATTTTTCACTATTACAATTGTTTACTTTACTTTTTTTAGTGTTGAAGTAGTTGTTCAGACTTTTAAATGAATATGAATTATACTTCGTGGACGCCATTATTTAAAAAAAAAAATAGATTTTTAAATAAGGTTGTGTTCATTTTTTTTTACAAAACTAGTAGTTTTCGTGTAATTTTTGGTATTAGCGGAACAATTTATAACAAGAAGATCTTAAAACATCTCAATTTTTTGTCTATAAAAGTTTTCCTGGTGTAGTTTTAGAACGCTTAAATATATCGAAAGTTTTCGTTGGACTTTCAGAATTTTCCAAAGTTGTATAAGTCAGAAATAATGCGAGAAAGTATGTGCTATTGGTGCACAGCTAGTTTGTTTTCAATAAATGCCCAGAAAAGCATTTACCATTTTCATTATATTTCGACACTATCCCCTTTATATTTCAAGTTTTATAGATCTGTGAACTTCATATTTGCAGTTAAATATTGTACTTTCTCCGATACTACTTAGTATGATGAAAGTTGTGGAATACAGCAGTGAAAAACGATTTGTCAGCAGAAATATTCGTATTGTAGATTCCAGGTAACTAAAAGGGAAATAATTCGCGATAATATAATATACATACTACGACCGGCTGCACTCACTGTCTATCTATCCAACTATTATCTAACATCCCTTCCTTTCCTATGTTTTATCTATTAAATTAATTCATTAATAATTACTTTATCATTGGATGCGGCCGTTTGCCGGCCGTTTATGTGTCGTGGGTCCGGCGCAAGTTTCCAATACTGGATGAAGACCTGCTTTCCTTTTTGTAACACTATCCGGTATCTGCTATCCGACAAATAACATATCCAAATTCAATGCAAAAACAAAATCACAAACACGCCGTGTTTGTTACTCTTTATTCGGCTTCCTGGCGTTATATATTTGGCTAACACAACAGAAAATGAAAAAAAAATCAACATTCACACAATATTTACAAATCATTCACACCACGAGACATGCACATTTTCCCTGTCTGACCTTTTTCTTTGTGAATAAAAATTTAAATTAAAAAAACGCTGACATTCTTGGACTTCAACAAAATATGATAATTCTCGTCGTATTTATCAAAGTACGTAAGTCGCTACTTCCCTTTCGTAGCGATGTCGTAACTGCGCCCAACTTCCTTGACGTCCACGGCGGCTACACCAAGTTCCAGTTACCATTTACAGCACAACTCACAAATAAATGTCACAATAAAAAAACTCGTAACATTCTTTTCTTCACGTCCGAAAATCATTTCTCGCATAGCAAGACATGAGGGTACTCTCACCTCTGAGACTAGAATTCATCTCCCGAAAAGTCTTGTTGCAATTCCTTAGCAAAACTTTTCCTCAACTAAAAACGCTCTCTCAGTCTTTTGTCCTTCTTTATTGACATCAAATTATTCTGATTTAAGCCTCCCCGACGTCCCCTTGCTTAACGGTATCTGCCAAAAATTCCCTAAATTCCCATTTTCGATGTTTATTAGTCCGAAACACCCCAATTTCCCGTTATTTAGTTCGAATGTCGTACTTTTCTGTGCTTACACACACCAGCAATTCTCCGTCACTTGTCTTTTGACATCAGCCACTCTGATAAATAGAAAACCAAACACTTGCCGCCTTAAAAAACTATATGTGCTGACATCGAAAGTTATTCTTAAATTTCCCTTAAGCTAATTATTTTTTGAACTGTTTATTCACCGGGGCATTTGAAACACAATAAATGTGCACACGCCATTCTGCCGTCATTTGTTGGATCTATAGTCGGCTTCCTCTGTGACGGTTCTTTTATTGAAAAAGATACAAATCATTACAACACATTCATTACATATAATATTTTATGTATTAAAATACTTAGTCTAACAGTATATGAAAATTTGTTTTGTGGATCCTTGACGCCGAAAAACTGATTTCCGATAAAATTTTTGCCCGTCCATATGTGCAACGCTAGCAGCTAAACCGTAAGTAGAATTTCAGTACACTGGCTATCGAGAAGTGTCTGCTAAATTAACTGTGCAGAAACGGCAGTTTTAAAGAACAAATTATCGACGTTTTTTGCTGAATGAAAAAAAGGTTAATGGAGCCAATTTAAAAAACATGTAAGATAGGATTTTCAGAATACTCAAGAGCATGACTATAGCTTCGCCGCTGATTTCAACCACATTAAATATGTAGTGTATTAACCCGTCAAATAATGGAAATGGATTACATGACACTGTTTATTACAATCTGATCCCACGACAAGCAGATATGTCCACTACCCCCACGTTATAAGAAAAATATCCCTGGTCACTCCTGTGGCCATGGAAGGGTTTAAGTTTATATTAAAGAAATTAAATTGTGTTCTAGTATTGAATTTAATAAATTATTAGTATAGGAATTTGATTTTCCGTCCAGTTATTTCGACGGATAACCCTAGTTTTAAAAATATTTCAAAACAAACTTCCTATTTCCTTCTAAATGTCATTTATGTCGCAAAAAATAAAAAAAAAAACTGAACAATAATAATATTATGTTTAACTTTTATACATAACGTTTTATACGTATAATACATATAATAATACATGTAATACATATAAGAATGCCTATTTTAATTGTAAGTACTAATTTCATTATCTTTGCACAGGAAACGTTTAATTCATCAGATCCTGAAGACTCTGTTTTATGCCACGATTATCTGGATGATTTTATCCAAGCTCCACTTTCTGCTGTTTGCGGAATAACACTGGCGCTTCCGGGAAAGCAAATCAACTACATCAGAAAGCCACGATTTAAACTGGAGTTCACGCTTCTTAAAAAATAACTTTCGTCAAATGCAAATAGATGGTAACCAAAAATATTAAAGATCTAGTTTAGTTCGATGATTTGTAATCTACGTATGTTATAAATAAATAATACAATTTCTCATTGTCTACCATCATTCTTCACTCCTGTTCTGGTAGCAAAAAGAGTCTTACTGCATAAAACCTGAGAGTTCCTTCAGTAATAGTGCGTAGAGGTATGAAGGGAATGACAAACTATGAGCCTTAACGGGCGATAGTTAAATACTGGAGTAGGTTAAGTAGGACATTTTTAATTTTAATGTACAGCACTAACATGTGATGTACCTGCAATTGAATTTAAATAAAGTTTAAGCTTAATTTTAAATTATTATTAATTTATTTTTATCTACAAATCGGTCAGCTGATCGGCAGCTACTTCAGGCTAAGCAATTTCGCCTCAAATGGCTCCGAAAGCGGTATGCAATATTTCCATACTTCGATTGAAACATTACGTCCTTGGTCACACTTGGCCACTGTGACGCTGTCGTTCAATCCGGAGCGCGAACGTCACTATAGTGACGCCATGATGGTGACATTCACGCTTCCGATTGGTTAACAGCGTCACAGCAGACTAAGGGTCAACCATAGAGGTACTAGGGGTCAAGGGGACTAGGGGTCATCAGACTATTATTATTAGACCGCGGAAGGTCATATAATTGCATATTTTTACTGAGTGTGCATATCAAAAGGAAATGTTTATAACTTTATCTATCACCAAAAATAAAACAAATGAAGTTCACCTTTCAGTTGATGAACCAGATACGTGGGGCATGTGTTTGAAACTTCGAAGGCGGAACAGATCTCCTAGTGGAGGTAGCTACACACCCTGTCATGTCATTTCAGGTATTAGGTCTTTGCTAGGATTGGACAAGCTGAGACAATATGATGGTTTCTACGTGTTCTTGACAAATGCGGCATTTATCATCTTGGGAAATTTTGAGAACCGCTTTGTCATAATGTCGTGTTCTCAAGGCCTGATCAAGGTGTTTTATTATTATTATTATTATTATTATTATTATTATTATTATTATTATTATTTTAGAAAACCGGTAAAATGATTTGCGATCCTTCTGCAGTTTGTAATTATTACATCCATAGACGCTACAAACTCAACTCCTTCCTGCCATTTATAAACAAATTAAAAATAATAAAAAGAACGCCTGGCAAACATTTAAAAAACATCTCTCTCACTTGCTTTTAAATACAGATTCTTTCCGTGCTCGCACTCTCAAATCCAGCTGAGCGCTGTAGTTTACACCTCGAACCGCAGGAGAGCGCTGCTTTGACTGTCACCAAAATATTCGACGAGTTTCCACTATTATCTTTTATACTATTTGGTATAGGGAAATTTATGTAATGCTGCTCGAAAACACGGCGGTTTTGGGGCAGAAAAAATTAATTGCCGCGCCCTTATAATCAAACTAGAGGTGCTACCAAATGGCACAGACTTCCCGTTGTAGTTTTCTATTTCCTTTGGTCTCGGCTAGCTATTCGGACGTGCTCTTGCCAGCTGCCATCTAGCGCCACCCAAATTTCGTTTTTTAACATTTTATGAATTTTTCGTTTTCTTAATAGTAGAACGGAAATATTATTTTAAGATTTTTAAAGAAAGTGAAAACTCGTCCTAAACGGTAATTTTCTTTGAAAAATGTCGAGTCGTTTTTAAGAGAATGGGGTTTACGTGCTGTTACTGTAAATGCAAAATTTGAAGCTCTTTTCCACAGGAATCTTTTGTGTTTTCGAAAAACTCTATTTGATGTCATTTAAAGCACTTTAACTCGCAAAGGCAGTGGTTACAAATTGTGGGAAACGTGCATATTAACGGTGTGAGATATCTTTAAAAACATTACATTTGTGTATTTTTGAAAAAAACAACTAAATACCAAAAATTGAATCTTACGCCGTGTTAAACAGCGCAATTAACTTTATCAGTTCCAAAACTTTGATGATAAAAATTAGACATTTATCAGAAAATGGCGTTTCTGAAAATGCGGAATATTGAACTAGTTTTCTCAGAAATCGGTTGAGTTTTCGAAAAACTCTACTTGACATTATTTAAAGCACATGAATTCATAAATATAATAACGTGAATAAATTGCCGCTAATGTAAATATTAACAACCTGAGAGACAAGTAAAAAAAATTACATTTTTGTAATGTTTCGAAAACCAGACTAATAGAGCATTATGACGTTTATGTCATCTCATAGTGTACATTAGGCACTATAACAAACGTTTAAAGAAAAAAATTGAAGCCGTTTTTGAGAAAAATTTGTTTTTCTTAATGGAATATGTTCATAAAAACAGATCTTTGTGTAAGGTCATGTTCGATTTATCAAAATTATTTTAGTTATTTTTATTATTATTATTTTAGTATTTTTTGCCAAAATTGACAAATCATTTGAAATGGTAAATTGAAATTTCTAGCGCCACAGTCAACCTTTGAAGGGTTTCAGTCCGTAAAAGTAATTTGACAGGCAGAGGCAGTTGGATATTCAGAAAATCTCTTCTCATTGTTTAACGTAATATTAATTAACGTACCATTACAAATCGTAGAACATTAGATGCGAAAATGTAAATGTATATACGAAACCTTACAAATATTGCTTGGAAGAACAAAATTTCTTGCAATCATATTCTCGAACAGGAAACTAATATCCAAATGATTAATTCGTTATATTTATAAATTTGAGTATGACCTCGAGTAAAGTGATCAGATTTTTTTTTCACAAAAAGCAGGACATTTCTGAAAAATGGAAGAAAAAGAAAACAGGACAAAACACGACATGAGCTTATAAACAAAATGTGCTTCATACGTGACTACACAATTTCACTGAGACAAACTACTTTTTATACTAAGGTTAATTTTTATTAAAAAAGAGTTATTTTAATAAAAAAATTTGAACAACCTGCTGAACATAAACTTGTGTCTTCTGAACCAGAAACATCACTTTGAAGTTTGTACTTTCTCAGAAGATTTGCTATCTTCCAAGATATCAATTTTTGTATTACTTAATAACAGGTTGTAAAATTCCTTGCTACTCAGGTCTCGAAAAAGGAGTTTTTAAAATTACAATTGCTTGAATAGTTTTGGTAGTGAAACGGGTTTTCTCATCAATCCAAAGGGAGTTCAGAATTGAAAATACTCTTTTCACCACAGCATTTGTGCCTGGTGTAGCCAGTGCAAAACTCACAACCAATTCTATGTTTTTACATAATCTGCCTCTACAACTAAGTGTATGGAAGATATCACTTCATTTTCTATCAATCTGTACATTATCTTTCTCCCATTTCTCAAATTTTCTAGATAAAAGTTTGTTCACATCTCCTACTTCATCAAATAATTCATCTACCTCCATTGTAGTACATGAATCTACTGCCTTAAGAATATTCAAACTTTTTAAAACGTCATTCCAAGTTATAGGATTTTTCAATGTTATCCAATGAAATGATTTAAGAGGATGAAATGAAGAAGCCCACTTATTTAAATAAATTAAAAAGGTGTCATAAAATAAATTTGTTATGGTTTCATATCTTGATATGGTAAAAAGACGTTCGTTTTTCAAGTTACTTAAAATTGAAGAAAATTGAAGATCGAAATTTACTACATTTCATGTTACTTTTTTTCTGAAAGTAATTCTAATTCTTCAGCTACTTCAGTGACTGAAATGTTAGTTCTTTCCAACTTTTGGATTGAATGTGAAAACAATTTCATCTGTCTTTGTGTGAAACGAAGCCAATACTCAACCCTTTTCTGTGAAAACTAGCTCAGAATTCCGCATTTTCAGAAACACTCAAACGCCAATTTCTCATAAATGGCTCCAGATTGTTTCTTCAAACTTTTCGAACGATCGATAGTGTATATATCGATAGTGCTAAGTGCACTCTTTGATACAGGTCCGTCAGACGAAGGAACAAGCGAATGGCCTTCGCAAAGGTTTGGGGCACACGGCGATATCAGCTTAGCGAAGTCACTCTTATCTCAGGCGGGAAGCAGGGGTGAGACACTTCGTGCTAATGCAGCGAGTTAGGCCAAACGCACCGGTTGGTATTTTTTCGCTTGACTACTGGTAGGGTCACCCTTGTCGGACAGGCCCAAACTGAGGGGCCAGACTAAGTTGTGTCCTACAACATCCTACCCACCCTAATGTCCTTTACCTTATCTCTTTTTTCCATTCCTATCCCCATAAAATACTATCTCTTCTCAAATCCACGAAGTCTTTTTAACCATTCTCCTTCCTCGCATCCCTCTTTGCCATTACTATATCTTTACCTACCAGATTGTGACCTTTACCCCAGTAGGACGCGTTCGTGTCCTCCTGGCTTCCCTCTTCTACCATTGAGGCATCTTTAACTTACTTGTGCCACAATGCTTTTTGTCTATTCTATCGACCTCTCTTGGTCAGCTCTTGTTCGTTTCAGACACCGACACTATTAGGTTTTCGAGGGCTAGAGAGTCTTTCCTTATCTTCCATTTTTTTCTCTTTCTACTTATTAGGGTAGGTAGGCTTTACGGAAGAGGGAGACTTCGAAGCCGTAGTGAAGGCAATCCTCTTAAGGCATGGAAAGTCTGATATAAAATTCCCTGGCCCTCCAGGTTGGGGGTTGAAGCGATGGGCCTGCTCCCCATTCTTCATAAAAATATCAAATTTGCAAAAAAAGGCCAAACGCGCCTCGGAATCAGGAACTTTACGTCGAAAAAGGCAACAGAAATTGATAACGAATTTAGGATGCTGGAATGCCCAGGGGCTGAGAAATAAAAACCTTGAAGTAAGTAATGAATTAAAATCGCACAAAATTGAAATAGCCGTACTAACAGAAACCAAAAAGAAGGGAAATGGAAATGAAATGTGGGAAGATTTTTTACATTTTTTCAGTGGTGTGGAAAAACATCGTCGAGCAAAAACAGGAGTCCCTGTTTTGATACATAAGAAATGGAAGAAACATATTAGAAGTTGGAATGCCATAAATGAAAGAATAATAACCCTTGATCTGGAAATTTTTAATATTAGTTTTATGATTGTTGGTGTATATGCTCTAAACGATGACGCCACCATATTAGTGAAGGAAGAATTCTACACTAAATTAAGTGAAGTAATTTTAACTTTAGGTAATAGGAAGAAATTAATTTTACTAGGTGATTTTAATGCAAGTGTGGGGATAAAAGTAAATGATCAAGTAGTAGGTCAATATGCAGAAGATGTGTTAAATGAAACGTCTAATTGAGATATGTGAACAGTTCTCTCTAAAGATACTGAACGGCCATTTTGAAGATGTAAAGATATCCATCAATATACTCGTACATGGACACAAAGTACTAAAGGTCTCAAATTAATTATTGATTATTCCATTATTGGACAGACATGCCATGTGAAAATCATGGACGTCCGTGTTAAAAGGAGGGCTGATTGTGGGTCCATCCATTACCTCTTAAAAACAACATCTTGGTTTACACCCAGGAAGAAAGAATCACCAACTGTGGAAGGTGAATGTAAACAGGAAACAAAACTGGAAGCGAGTTATCAACTTGACAGTTTTGATAATGAGTCCACTATATTCCTTTACAATTAAAGATTGGCACAAAAAATGGAAAGGAAAGTTGAAGGGTCCACAGAAGAAATGTACAATTTCCTGAAGGAATCCTTACACCAAGCCGCTACGGAGTCAATTGGGGAGAAAAAGAAACATAGATTTAGAATGAAGGAATACTGGTGGAGGGAAGAAATTAAAGATCTCCTTAAGGCAAAGAAACAGGTGTATAAAAATGGCTGAATTCTAAAGACCCATTAGATATAAATATCTACAGAAAATATTGTTACATTGTTAAAAAGGAAATAGCCATATTAAAAGATGCATTTTGGGAAAAGAAATACTGTGAAATTAATCGATTAATTGGTGGTTCAAAATCAAGGACAGCTTGGAAAACAATGCTTTTAAAAAAGATAACGTAGAGAAAATGACGTATTTCCCGATAACTGAAGAGCAATGGAAAAAATATTATGAAACTCTTTTAATACAAACACGGACTGATTTTAAATCTATAGATTATTTCTGAGAGTATGTAAATAATCCATGCGAAGATATAAGTGTGCACGAAATAAGAAAAGAGCTAATGGCTATGAAGAACAACAATGCTCCCGGTCCTGGAGGTGTTCCTGTTGAATTGTTGAAACATGCCCCTGATGTTGCCTTGGAATATTTGACAGAAATATTTAATAAATGTCTGAAAGGAGAAGCCGTACCAAACGATTGGAAATTCGCATATATTGCATCTCTTTATAAGAAAGGAAACAATGCTGTTTGCGCCAATTACAGGGGCTTGAGTGTCATCCCATCAACAGGAAGGCTGTATGAACGGGTTCTGAGACGTCGCATTGAAAGGAATATGACGGAACTAGAAGAACAGAGTGGATTTAGATCTGGTCAATCCTGCACAGATAATCTCTTTAGCCTGAAACAGCTGATGGAAAAGTCCATAGTCTACGGATGCCCATTACATCTAGTTTCTGTAGACCTACGAAAAGCGTACAATAGTGGACCAGTGGAAAAGTTGTGGAAAGCAATGAAACAGAACAACATCCATGGGCAGTACATAAGTGCTGTAAAGAAATTCTTTGAAGGAAATAGCAGCCAGGTTAAAACTTACGCAGGTTTATCAGACTCTTTTATGACTAACAAGGGATTAAGACAAGAATGTTGTTTATCCCCAACACTCTTCAAAATATACATTTCATCAGCCAAATGGACAAAAAAGTACTTTAAAATGGGAATTCAGTTAGGGTAAGAAAATATACATACTTTATTGTTTGCTGACGATCAAGTGGTTCTTGAAGAATATGTAACTGAGCTTCCTACATGATGAGAAAACTTGTATAGGAATATGAAAAATGGTGATTGGAAATTAACATGTAAAATACTCATTATTTAGTAGTTGGTGATGTACAGATTTAATTCTAGAGGATTCTAACAAGTCAGATTAAAAATGTAAAAGATTTTAAGAAATTCTGACTGAAGAGGGTACGGATCAAGCCGATATTTTATCAAAAATCGGAAAAGGTCGACAGATAATTAGTAAATTAAACTCACTCCTTTGGAGTGAGGACATCAGAACTAAAACAAAAAAACAGCTGTTTAAGTCTTCGGTGGAGAACACAGTAAAATATGGCTCTGAAATTTGGGTACTAAACCAAACTGTGAAAAAGAGAATTAATAGTGTTGAAAATAGTTTTTGGAGAAGATGCTGTGGAGTCACGCTGCTTGATCATGTAAAAACAGAGACCATAAAAAGGCGATTAAATATTGGAGGATGCTTAAGTGATGTTGAAAAGAAAAGATTGTTATGGTATGGCCACTTACAAAGGATGGATTCAGAAAGACTGCCCAAAAAGGTTTATAACTGGGCAACCAGCAAGACGGAGGAAAAGAGGTCGGCCAAGAGTGAAATGGAAGGAAATGGATGGTGTAACAGTGGCAATGGAAAGAAGAGATATGCTACAAGACTGTTGGCATGTCAAAACAAAATGCTGCCTTGGATGCGATAAGCTGTAAACATCGCTAATATATATATATATATATATATATATATATATATATATATATATATATATATATATATGGGTCATTCTTTTTATATTCGACCAACAAAATTCCCGACAATTTTCAAATTACTTAAAAACCCTTTTTTAACTTTTGTTTATGGTAAAACTATGAAAAAATACAATCTTATATTTTCTTTTCGGTATTTTGCATGCAATCATTACAAAACCGTTTTTCGTTAAAATACGACCTTCCTCTGCAGACGACATGATCTAGGTAAAAAGTAATGTTAAGATTATTTACATAAATTTTGTTTGTATATTTTTCAGATTCCTTGAAGTTATTTTAAGTGCAAATGAATAGAAATTACGCATTTTATTGCGTTTCAGGTACATTTTAAACGTCATTATTGTAAAAATTATGAAACACTTTCAAAATTTATTTTCCAAAATACACCATCTTCGACTTTCGAGTTTTGTAGCTTCAAATGCGTAAAATACATGCAAGTTTTCAGGGAAAAAATTTCAGCCTGGGTTATTAATAATTAACCATGATATGGCCGTTTAAATTTGAAAATTCAGTTTTTAATTTTTGAAGATTTTTTATTGATGCACATAATTCATAATCATTAGAAACTTATTTATTAATTGTGTGATATATTAACAATTTTATAATAACTTATGACCTATCAATATGAATATAACCTACATTATCCGTTTCATTCAAAATAATTGTTAATACTATTATTTATTTATTACGTAATATTATTTTAAATTAAACCTTCTATTAAACAATTAATACTTAATGTAAATTATTTGTGACTCATTTAACTGAATTGACGTGCGCGTTTGTTATGTTGTATGTAGTTTTCCTAAGTACTGCACCGCTCGATACACTATCTCACGAGCCTGGCCTCTCAACAGTCGCCCTGATACACTTGCGGATGCTGATGTCGAAGCCATATCAATAGAAATGTAGAATCTCGGAGCAAAGCAACAAATTGGAGATCTACACCGAAGCACACCAGGAAGCGCTCCCAGGCCAGAAAAAGTTTGAACAAGAGCCCATTGTGACAAAACTACGAGCGGAGAAAGGGAAGGCGATCATATCTCTCGACATTGCATTTCTCACACCCAAAAGCCTTTCGACTTTGCAGGATAAACCAAGATACGACGAGCCTTCAACACCCCAGAAATCAGGACTGTCTTCAAGGTCAGGCTATCTGTCAGCTAGAGTTATATCTGACAACATAACTTCACAGACATATGAGGATTTTCTGCACATAAAATGGAGTTCCCCTACAGAAAAGTGCCACTATAGAACATGCAATGATTGGCCACCTGTGGACGAATTACTAAGTGCGTTAATCAACACATTCGAAGAAAGGAACACTGAAAGTGTTACTTATCCGCAGTGGATTCAAGTTGATTGTTGCTCACGTCGAAACAGTCATCAAACCGACGAATGATTTTGTCGAAGATTTAATTAATAAATGGGAAAATGTTTCAATACTTAATTATATTTCGAAAAGACAGTCCGATTTCTTTCGTTCTACGAAAGGAAACCTTGGGGACGGAGGATTTTTGGTAGTCGTTGATTTCTCTGAGAAATTTTTGAAAAAAAGATTGAAAACAAAAATTGAATTTTTAACAAAACTGATATACATGTTCGATGGTTCCGCCACACAGTATAAGAACATATTATATGTATTGAATGTCTGTCTTCATGAAAAGGATTTTGGTGTTCCAGCAGAATGGCAATATTTTGCTACTTCACATGGAAAAGGACTCAGCGACGGACTTGGTGGCACAATAAAACGATTAGTCGCCAGGGCAAGTTTACAATTACCCAGTGAAAAAAATCCAAAAACCTCAACAGATGTTTGATTGGACCATATCGTAAGCAAACTGGAATAACCGTAAGCTTTGCATCGAAAGAAGAAATGGCCAAACACAAAGTGCAAATGGAGAAACGATTTAAATGCAGAATTTAGATACAAGGCATTATAAATTATCACGCATGCGTTCCACAAGGAGGAGGATTTGCTACTGTAAAAATCGTTCATTTTCCGAAGATGCACTATGTATTAATGATTTGGAAAACTATCATGAAGCTATAGAAGACGAAGACACTACAACTACGTAAAAATGATGTATATATTATGTAAATTATTTGTATGAAATCCAAGTATTTATGCAATTTTAATTTATTACAGAGCAAGGAGAAAACGGAAAAGTACTGAACTGTAATCAAGATATTAGATGTACCGTATCTTTATTAACCTATCTTGATACAATATATTAATTTTCAAATTAATAATTAAACAAATGAATGCATGAACTTCTAAATTTGAAATGTATTTGATATAATGCATTCTTACATTTAGTTCGACTGTGTAGCGGTTGGACTCGACCAGCACTGATGTAAGTATGTTTATCTTCCTTCAATTCAACGTATTGAACAAAAGAAATGTGATTGATGACAGTCAATTTAGTTAAAAATCACAAATAATTTACATTAAATATTAATTATGTAATAGAAGATTTAATTTAAATAGTACATTATGAAACGATGATGTAATGATGGGTATTAATACACGAGTGTGAAATTACGATACGAGCGAGGAACGAGCGAGTATCGTAAACTTCACACGAGTGTATTAATACCCATTACATCGAGTTTCATACGGTACTTTTTCTACGACTTATGGTAACTTTTATAAGTTAAACTTCTCCACTGAATCGTTTCGTGGCAGTCGACATGCAAGATTCATCCAAGGCCACCTAGCGGTCACCTCACAACCCTACACCCGCAGGTGGCTGTGTTTTACCAGAGCGCGGGCGAGTGACTACAAAAGTTGCGGCAATAATATTCCGACGTCCGTATTTTCGCATTTTCTCTCATTTCTGGAAACGTCAGAACCATCAGAAAGAACCACTATTCACTAAATATTTTAAACTAAAGAATTGCCCGGTTTTTAAGGACAACTACACAGCAGCAGAAAATAACGCAAAATGACGCGTTCAGATCTTAACCTCACTGAAAGTTCTCTTCAATAACTACCACTGCGCTAGTCAAATAAGATCAAAGTGAAATTACGATCCAATTTATTTTTAATAATATTTCACGTAACAATTATTACTAATAAAATAAATTAAAACTGAGAAGCTTAATATAATATTAAATGCAATTTTAATATACACACTCGAACGAAACATTTACTGCAAGGCTTCTCACTGATTAATGAAGTGACAATACTTGGTTTGTAAGCGTCTCTGTGATTGGTCAAGAACCTGTATCATAATGAAAACTGTATCGAAATGACCATCATTATGCAACTGGTTGCAGCCATCCTAAGACAGCGTTATACAATGGGAGTAGAAAAATAATATTACGTAATAAATAAATGACAGTATTAACCATTATTTTGAATGAAACGGGTAATGTAGGTTATATTTACATTGATAGGTTATTATAAAATTGTTAATATATCACACAGTTAATTAATAAATTTCTAATTATTATGAATTATGTGCATCAATAAAAAATCTTCAAATATTAAAAATTGAATTTTCAAGTTTAACCAGCCATATCATGGTTAATTATTAATAACCCAAGCTGAAATTTTCCCCCTAAAAACGTGCATGTATTTCACGCATTTTCAGCTACAAAACTCGAAAATCGAAGATGGTGTATTTTGGAAAATAAATTTTGAAAATGTTTCATAACTTCAATGATGTTTAAAATGTACCTGAAACGCGATAAAATGTGTTATTTCTATTCTTTTGAACTTAAAATAACTTCAAGGAATCTGAAAAACATGCAAAAAAAGTATGTAAATAATCTTAACATTACTTTTTAGCTAGTTCATGTCGTCTGCAGAGGAAGGTAATATTTTCAGAGGAAGTCTTGCAGAGGCAGGTTATAACGTTTTGTAATGATTGCACGCAAAATACCGAAAAGAAAAATATAAGATTGAATTTTTTCATAGTTTTACCATAACACAAAAGTTAAAAAAGTGTTTTAGGTAATTTGAAAATTGTCGGGAATTTTGTTGGTCGAATGTACCGTTAATATACACATTTCCAGCAATTTGTAAACACTATTGTATTTGTGAGTTAAAGTGCTTTAAATGACTTCAGATTAACTTTTTCGAAATTACAAAAGATTCCTGTGACAAAGAACTTCAATTTTCGCATTAACAGTAGCGCTGATACTCCACTTTCTTAAATACGGCTCCAAATTTTTCAAAGAAAATTGCTATTTAGGAGAAGGTTTTACTGTTCTTTAATATTCTTAAAATATTATTTCCGTTGAACTATTAAGAAACAAAAAAAATTAAGAAAATGTCAAAAAAAAATGTAGTCTAAAGCTAACAGCGCCCACGATTTTGGGATATCCAAAGGAGCATAAAATTCGGAGTAGCGAATTAAATTAGCCTAAAACTTTGGATATGGTTCGGCTGTGATTGGTTTTTGAGCGCTACCAAATTCAGATGTCTGACAAATGAGTCGTAGGGGGGTGCGAAACTGTGTCTGGCGGCCGTGTGAATACACGAAACGCGCAGAAACCGGACGTTGGCGACCGTTTCCGCTGGACGCCAAGAGAATTAAGCCAGGAGGTTAACACAGTCACAGTGCTAATTGTCAATGCAGTTCCTCAAGGCTGTATTTCGGCCTGAGCCATTGTTACGCAGAGCATGAGCAGGGGCTGCTGCACCCCGCTGGCCTTGATCGGCCGGCCCGCGCGGCCCTGCGCTGCCCTGCGCCGCGTCGGAGCGGGGTGGGGGGGAAGAAGACGCAAGGGGACCCGGCGGCGATGGACGACGCCTTCTTCCTCACATTCGGGCTCGAAGACTGGTCACGTACAGCGAGGTCCGAGCGCACTGCTAACTGTTCCGACTCCTCGTCGCCCTAGTCATCGGAATTCGCCCCTTGCGTTTGCTGAAGGTGAGTTGCGCTAATGCGACTTACAAATAGAATTGAGTACAATTGAGAAGCAAACATTGAAAACGCACTCTTTTCCGAGAATAATGAATTCAATTTCTAGTAAGTTTCAAGAACAACAATAATTCCGAAATTCATTTCGTATAACCTACCGAAGTTTAACTTTTATTCAGGCAAGAGTAAAAATAGGTTTTTTGTAATAAATAAACAATTAAAAGAGAAAATTTTAAAATTGAAGTGTTTCTTAAGGTGTAATTTAAAACGTTTCTTCCACCTACTACGTTATAAATATTTTATGATTCACACATAAATAGACTAACTAAATGCTTTTATAATTCTTGCCAAGTAAAACATTAAAAATGAAATTTTCTTTTAAGCGAAAAACTTAAAAACTCTTCGTAACATGTGTCTACCTCAAAAACCGGACAGAAATTCTATATTTTCACGGATATAGACTTACCAGATAATGGAGTGGAAATATTATCTCAAGGCCCCACATTTTCCTTTCCGTTAACAAATTATTCAAAGAAACGTTCCACCCTACAATTTATCAAAAATTTAGAGTCTAACCTCTATACAGCCCCTGAAACCTTACGTTAAGAAATTAGAACTTAACCAATCTGTTGTCAATACATGTCAATATGTATAAAAATACATGTAAATGCTAAACGTAACAAGAATCAAACTAAAATAATTAGGAATTTGAAAATAACCGAAAAGGCTTTAAATGAAAACCAACAAATGGTTGTCATCCTTTGTACCATGTAACAAAGGCGGTGCTGTCGCTGCCATTGATATATCTGAATTAAAAACAAAGCTTGAGCAAAACTTTATTAGCAATTCTAGTTATACAAACATCAGTAGACCTCCCTTCAATTTGTTATTAATTGAAATGCAAGAAATCATAAAGATGGAAGACATTAATTGATCAAAAAACTTTTAAGCAAATCTATCCTACGTTTACAGCAATTTCCCGTGCGTTTTGGTTCTCACAAGTGAACAAACAACTGAACCGTATTAGGCTTGTAGTAACGCCGATCGATACTCCAATGTATACATTTTTCAAGATTTTGTACATTTTAAGAGACCTGTTACCTCAACATTACAAACATATATCTAACTAGTGGTGCTACAGAATGGCACAGACTTTTCCATATTAGTTTTCTGTTTCGTTTGGTCTCGGCTAGCTATTCGGACTTGCCAATATTTGTTACAACTGCCATCTATCGCCACCTAAACTACATTTTTTTGACATTTTATTAATTTTTCGGTTTCCTAATGGTAGAACGGAAATATTAATTTTAAATGATTAAAAAAACACAAAACCTTAGTTCTAAATGCCAATTTTCTTTTACAAATTTGAAGCACTTTTTAAGAAAATGGCGTTTAAGCGTTACTGAAAATGCAAAATTTGAAGCTCTTTTCACAAAAAAGTTTTGAGTTTTCAAAGCACTTCATACAAAGTAATTTAAAGCACTTACTCTCACAAATACAATACTATTTACAAATTGCAAGTGCATATTAAAGATGTGAGAGATCAAAAAAAAATACATATGTGTAATTTTTGCAAAAACAAAAAATACCCCAAATTGAACTTTACGTTATATTGAAGAGCGTAATTGGCACTACCCGTTCAAAAAGTTCGAAGAAACAATTTGGAGCCATTTATAAGAAAATGATGTGTGAGCGTTTCTGAAAATGCGGAATTTTGAGCTTGTTTTCACAGGAAAAGTTTGAGTTTTCGAGAAACTTTACTTGACATTATTTAATGAAGATGGTCTCATACGTATAATAATGTGAAGAAATCGCCGCTAATGTAACGAAGTGAGGACGAGTAAAAAAAATTACATTTTTGTAATTTTTGAAAAAACAAAAGAATAGAGCGAAATGACGTTTATGTCATCTCATAGGGTACATTACCCACTGTTCTCATCAAAAGTTTAAAGAAATAATTTGGAGTGGTTTTTGAGACATTTTTTTTGTAATATTTTTTTTTAATGTTTGAAGGCTTGGCAACTAAGGCCTTTAGCCTTTTTACTGTTTATTATAAAATGTCACATATACAAGTACAATTTACAGTTACATTTCAAATTTTATGAAACAGATTTGCTTCTTTCAGGAATTTTAACGTCCTACCAGTCGCCGTTGTGTCTGTTCCTAGGTCCTCCTTCAGATCCCCCTTCATTTCACATCTGTCTCTGATTGTTACGAGATTCACGCAGTCCGTTAGTATATGCTTCACTGTTAAAACTCCACCGCAGTCGCAGACAGGTGGTTCTTCATTCTTCAGCATGAATGAAGATGTTATTCTTGTGTGGCCTATTCTTAGCCTGGTAAGGCACCCTTGTTCTCTTCGAGTGTAGCTGACGTGTGCTGGCCATTTATTCACGCTTTGCTTGATCGGCTTTAATTTCGTTTCAATGCTATTCCATGTGGTTTGCCATGCTCTGAAAATACACTTTAAAGCGGCATTTCTTGCGTCTTGAGGTCGTATTCCCGTATTAATTTCTAATTGTTTGTTTGCGGCATTTCTTGCTGCAGAATCAGCTTCTTCGTTGCCTGAAATACCTATGTGCCCAGGGCACCAGATGAATGTGACTGATGCTCCTCTCTGACTTAATTTATGACATGATAGAAGTATCATTTGAAGCATCGGGTCCACAGGTAGGCGTCTGTCTATGGCGTTAAGGAAGCTGAGCGAGTCTGTGCAGATGACAAATCTTCTTGGGCTTAGAGTTTCACAGTATCGCAAAGCTTGCAATACTGCAAACAATTCAGCTGTGTACACACTCGCTTCTAGGGGAAGAGTCCATGCTTTTGATATGCCTTCAGTTACAAATGCACTTCCAACCCCATTTTTTGTAATATTTTAAAGTTGCACATATTGCACGCAATATTGCGCGAAAACTACTAAAATATTAAAAAAATGTACATGACCTTCATGAAAGAACTGACTTTGGAGAACCGATTTTATTCGGAGGAAAAGTCTCTATCTTCAATTTTGTACACGTAGGAAGACGCCGAAAAAAAGTTTCAAATTTTCAAATTTTTGAAATTTTCGAAAATTCAGAGTTAACCGTGAAAATAAGACATGTACCACCTTTATAAATGCATTTTACTTTATTCTTACAAGAAATTTTAAGAAAAAATTTGGAGCGGTTTTTGAGAAAATTTGGAAAATGTCCGGGAGCTTCATGTAAAGTACCCCCAAATTTTAAAAAAAATATTTTTCATAGCTTTCTTTATCTTAAAGAAAGCTTTAATAGCTTTCTTTATCTCGGAATAAACGTCTTGAATACACGAGAGACTGTAGTTGAGTATTTCATAACTATGTCATAGATTTGTGGGTGTCGTCTGAGCAAGTCCTTCATGGCCAGACAGATCATTAAACTTTTGTTTTGGGGTACACCTGTCGCTCCATATGTTTTACCACAGGTGATCTTTGAGTTTCTTTTTCCAAAATTTGGGAAACTGCTCTTGAAATGTCATTTCTAGAACGGCCTGTGTCCATTTCCGTCCACATTGCCTAATATTCTCGTATATCTTTGGCGAGAACATGAACTGTCAAGTCATGTTCTCGCCAATTTTGTCTTTGCAAAAATTGAGTTTAAAAATCACTTCCGGGCGCGATATTCAAACCGGCCGCTACGACAAAAGACGGCGGCGCGGCGTCTGCTGCGCGCAGCATTTCCTCGTTTCTCCTCGTAAACGGTGAAACAGTCGAGTAATATTTTCTCTGAGGAAAGCATCACGTGGCTTACACTAGAATACGTTAATAGCATCAAATGTTTGTAGGTTCTGTTTAATAAATATTTTAAATGTACTTACTGAAAATCCAGTTTTGTTCAAAATGATAGCCACGGTACATGGCGGCGTGAACGTAAATGATGAACACATCCAACATACATGAAAAATATTGAATCTCCTGGAATGCTCGTTATTGTTATTTTTAGCACGTATTCATATGAACTAGTGTCTTGGGCTTAAGACTGCCACATACGAAAAAAATATTCTAAATACAATGATAAACTAAAATGCATTTTGGAAATGAAATATTTGTTCGTGAAAATTCTAAGTTTATCTCTCTGGAATTTGAATTCATTCTCCAGGCTGTCATTTTCTACATTCTCAGACTAACAATAGCCAGATTTAGACTTCTCCCGACTGCACGATTTATCTCAGATGAAATTGATAGATTTCAATATTTTCCCCCTCAAAAAGATTTATCTTTCCTAAAGAAACTATCTGTCGGTGCAATAAAAGATCCTTGACCTTCCTTAATGCTACCCGTCGAATTATTTTCTCCTAAGTAATATGAGGTACAGAAAGATGCACATTCTGCTGCCGCAAGGCATTCCGAAATAACTGTTATTGCAAAATATTCTACACTGTTCTATGTGGAACAACGAAATTGCGACAAACGGCTCCACTACCCATTTCTGTAAATTGAATGAACATTCTACCTGTCATTTTCCTTTCCTACATGAAAGATGAAAGCATGTGTCTATCCCAAATCTTGAAGTTTCTTCCTGAAATCACTTCATGAGGCAGTTGACGGCTACACTGGAAACGTTTTATTTCTTTGTGTTTCGCTTGCAATGTAGTTAACAAATACGTACATAAATGAGTGAAGGCCATTTCTTAGTTTTTATATGTATCGATGCCTATGCCGAATTTCCTCCAATACCTGTTCTGTAGAACGATGTAATTCAGTTCTCTTTGCAAGCGAATGATTGACTGCAGTACTGAATTATTTACTTTTTTAGCGTTTTCTAATTTAAAGAAAGGACGAGTTCTCGAGGTTACTACATTATACAGAACTAGCGTACCCGTGCGACAACTCTCGCATGGTACACCCCACCCTTTCCCTATCCACTTGTCTATCCTCGTCATTATGAAGGAAAGTTGTTAATGAAACGTGTTTGTTTCAAAAATGTATAAATGTAACTTCGAATGTTCTTTTGTACTTAATTCTAAAGTTTTTACAGAATATCAAACAAAAATAACAATGCAATTGATGTTAGAAACAAATGTTCAATAAAGGTTTATTCAGCATTACAGAGATATGTTCTTAGAACAATTTATACTTCTTTAAAAAAAACATTTCAAGAAATTATTCCGTCTTCCTTGAGAGTTAGCTTTTCGCTTTCTTCGATAGTCACAAAAACATTAGAAAATGTTTTTACTCTTGAGAAAGCCTAGTAAAGTAGTGCAAAATACTGAATCGGGCTAGTTCAACCCTATTTTTGCAATATTATTTAACTTTCCTTGATTTGTTAAGAGGAACAGAGGGGAATTTCGAGAGTCAGGAAAGCTTACTAGAGCGCGGAAATTGAAAAATAATTTGTATATTAAAAAGTATTGGATTATTTTCTGCGTTTTACGTATCTCAAGAAAAGCAATTCTGAGCCAAAAAATTATCAAACTAATATTTTCACCTTTGAGTACTAAATACCATTTGTTACCATTAGAAACAATTGGGCTTAGACTTCACTTCGGTACATGGAAATGTTGCTCAAACGGTGTTTCCATTATCTTAATGAACCGACACCTTGAGTTGAACATCAAACGGTATATTGTTTACAATATGAGTTCGCAGCTGGGCGTTGATGTACATACTTCCAGATACAGCCAACATTAAAATCGTGCGTTTGGGCTGAGATCGTTTGTAGTTGTTGAGTGACTTGCGCTATTCTTTCCATAACTTTAAATTTATTCAGGTATTGTAGGCTAGCGCGTTTTGATTTTTGTTTTCCATTTCCTTCAAGCTATTTTACTTTAGCTAATTTAAAAAGTTTGTTCTTCGAGTTGTGCCATAGCACACGTTTTCCCCTACTACCTCCGCGTAACCGTGCGAGAACTCTCGCATGTTAAACCCTACACTCATCCCTAAACTTCTATTTCCATTCTAAGAAGGAAAGTTGTTAACGAAACGAGTTTATTTGCTTAAAAATGTATAAAGGTAACTTGCAATGTACTAACACAATAAGAAATAAAAATAAAAAGCAATGCAATTGATGTTTAAAGAAATTTTTAAAAACGATTTATTCAGTATCACGGAGAGTTTTCTTGGGACAATTCACAACACTTCCTTAAAGATATTTGCAGTAATTATTCAATATTCTTTGACAGTTAGCTTTTAGCTTTTCGTGATAGACACAAAAAATATTAGTTTTATTACTTTTAAGAAAGCTACGTGTCTGAGTCCGCTGACCTGAAAATTTCATCGAATGATAACGAAAATATTGGTACAGGTAAAACACAAACACAGTCTTCACTCTTCACTGTTTACCCATATCCCTCCACCATTGAGTACACAGCACTAACAGACAATGGCAAAACGTTAATTGAATTGTTTCACTACACGCATAAGAAAAAATCTTCATAGGTATCAAGCAACTATAATAGTACTTCTAGTTGTTGCTGGAGAGCAAATCTTAAATAAATGATTATGCAAATAAACCTAATCAGACTGCAAAAACCACGGTGTATACAGAAAGGGTAAATATAAGATTGAGGAATCTAAGCCTTCTAAGCGTGTCGTCACAAAAATGGCTACCAACGTCAAGGGCTGAAATATTGAAGTGGCCTTGATAGTATTGTAATAGTTTAGCCATCTATTACAAATGAAATAGGTAAATAACATGAAGTGACCATTGGTTTATGAACCGGGTATAGAACTTTATGTAGAAACTTCCAGAGCGGAATATAGAAAAAACAAGTGAAGGTGATCTAAGAGAAAACGAGTATTTCGGACGAACATGTGAACGCAGTGGGGAATTAATAGTTGCGCGTTACCAATCAACGCGCGAAATTATAAGGAACATAATAAAGTTTGTTTCAGCTAAATCGGGTCACAGAAACGCATAATATCGCGAGTTTTGTGATCACGACATTGACTTTTAACATGTTAAAGAACGAAAACAACAATGGTCGTGACGTCACTTCAGAAAAGTTTGGATATATTAATAAATTAAACGAAAACTAGTGTGTCTACCGAGATTTGGCATATACCAAAGTATTCCGTGGAATACCGGCCAAATTATAAACGTGGTGACACAATTTTAGGACGCCGAACATTAATAGATAAACATTATGTTACATTAGTTAATTGAGAAATAAACGAGCGATGTTTGTAGGCATGAGAAAAAGCATTCTTTTAACAAAATGAAGCGAGAAAAGTGATGTCTAAGAAGTGGAATGGATACGAAATTTTAATTGGGAATTTTACAATATAGTAAGACAATCCAGGAAGTGTTAGAAATTAATAATAAACTATTTCATAAGTTATAAAGCAGAAGACAGTAGAGGCGCTATTATTTTGTTCGGAAAAAAGCTATAAATGCTTTAGGACAACAATGGGGGTCAGACGGGTGAATAGCTTGGTAGCGAGAGGCAGAATCCGCGTCGCTTGTTGCAAGAATAATTTTAAAATTTGGATTTGTAATTTTTTGATGAAGTGTTCTCTTCTGGACTCGTACTAGTAAACTATTATAAACTGTGAGAGGAGTGAATAACTTCGTGGCGAGTTGTACTCCGCGTCACTCGTGATATTATTTTAACACGCGAACTTATAAAATTTCGAGAAGGTGTTGCTCCTTCGGACTTGTATTCGCAAGGTGGCGGAACTGTATGCCGTGTGATGTGAACTATTTTAGTAGTAATATATAAAGCTATGCCACGCGCGATCATAATTTTGAGTTTTGTGAATTTTGAAAGTTTTTCTACTAATGTTTGGAACTGGTGTTACTTCGACCATTGAAAAATCGAAGCGGGTGTCGCCGAACGAGGTGTGCTGAGGTGCAGCAGACTCGAGCGCGGCTTTGCATATCGTCGCCGTGATCAGTGCCAATTTGGGGGGCACTGGTAATTCGGCGCTAGCAGGCAGCAGTGGAGCAGAGTTCTTACGCATGACGGCGTGAGATCTTGTGTGTGTGGACCCGGTCGCTGCTTCGTTAACAACGAAAGGGAAGTGGAATATTTTTTGTTTTGCAACGCTCCAGTGAAGTCAATGACTTTGATTTCTTTGCTCTTGGGAAGAATAAATGGTTTGCAAAGCCAAAACTGGAAGCATTTTTGCGGGGATTGCAATGTAATGGGTGTGGCCACAGTATTGAGCTCATTATTTCGTAATAACGTTTGGGTATAATATGTTTATTGATTTTTGTGATTTTTATGACATCGTGTTTTGTTGATGTTGTGTGGTATTGATTCTTTTATGAGGGTATTAATGTTTCTGTTGGTTAAAAAGAAAATAAACAAACGAGATTTTGAGTTCTCGTTTTGATGTTACGTAATCGGTGTTTTTATCACATAGCTAGCTGATCCTGGTCCCTGCATTGGCGTGGCGCTTGTGTTCTGTAGAGAACAAATCACGGCCCGCCCTGATAAATTTATGTAAACAGGAAAACTCCGGATAGTAAAAAGGGGGCACAGTGGTGTGCATTGTAGATATTACTGGTGATCAGCAAGGAAGTTTTTCGTGATCAACAATAGGAGTTGAGAGGGGAGATTTTCATTACATTAGTGCCCAGTTCGTAGGGCGTTTTAGTAAATAGGAAAGGGGGGGTTCGTTGCATTGGCGCCCGTTTCGTGGGCGTGATCGATATCAGTAGCAGTGAGAGGGGTTTTTCGTTACAGTATTCAAGCGTATTCAAGGAACCAAAAATTTAATTGAATGTCAAAGAATGTCTCATCTTATAGATTATGGTGTGAAAAATGTTTCTTTGAGGCGTTTGGCCTCAAAATTTTATTTTTTAAGGCCCTAAAATGCTGGGTTTAGGAGTTAGTGGACGAAAACTTTGGCAAGTGTTGCGGGTTGCATCTGACTTCAATATTTATATGCATTTTTTTAAACAAATCCTTCATATTTTTAAAGTCAAGGTGCAATTCGTCTAGTCTCCGTGAAATTATCTTTCTTTAGAGACTTCATTTATAAAAATTGGTTGCGTGTGAGAGTCACAACGAAAAGGTATACTACTGAAATAATACAGGAGACGATGTAAGGTAGTAGAAACAGTTTACTTCAGGGACATTGTAGTTACTTTCAATATTTTTCTTTGATATTTTCATAATGTACAACAACAAAAATAGGCACACAGGAAAAAAAAACATTTTATGCAAGAAAATCAATTTTTAACCCCAAAAATGACTCCATGCAGGTACTTATTCAGTCGTGACCTCTCTGCGGGCCGGGTCTCGAACTGCGCAATTTATTGGAGGCAAAACTGACACGCGGCTAATGGGCGAATCACCTGGCGGTGGTGGCAGGTTCACGTGCCTATTTTCAACACGATATAAACCACGATGTGACGCGACCTAGCAACTGACAAATGCAAGGATTCGGACCATAATACGAGCTGTGAATGGCATTGGTCCGGGACCCTCAGTGAACCTCGTTCGAATTTTTGCGTGCGAGAATATTTGAGTTCTTTTGATATATTTGTACACCACGGAATACATCATCACAGTCTTTCTCAGTTTTTTTACCCTTTCACGCCAGTAAAATACTAGTTTTCTATTTTTTATTCATTGGCGCATGGCACATAAGGCAACACCATTTTATCTTTGTTAATATTGACCTGTGGGATTGGTTAATTGCCCACGTGCTTCCTATAAAGATTCTCCAGTGCACTGTTCGGCCCGCATATCCACGAAATGACTGCCAGAAGCATCTATTCAAATGCCGCGCCCAGAGATAATTAATAAACTCTGTATTTTCATGAACAAATATTTCATTTCCGAAACGCTTTTTAGTTTAAGCCCAAGGCACTAGTTCATATGAATATGTGCTAAAATAACAATTCGAACATTTCAGGAGATTCAATATTTTTCATAAATGTTGGATGTGTTCAACATTTACGTTTACGCCGCCGTGTACCGTGGCCATCATTTTGAACAAAACTGGATTTTCAATAAGTTCATTTAAAATATTTATTAAACAGAACCTACAAACATTTGATGCTATTAACGTACTCTAGTGTAAGCCACGTGATGCTTTCCTCAGAGAAAATATTACTCGACTGTTTCACCGTTTACGTGGAGAAACGAGGAAATGCTGCGCGCAGCAGACGCCGCGCCGCCGTCTTTTGTCGTAGCGGCCGGTTTGAATATCGCGCCCGGAAGTGATTTTTAAACTCAATTTTCTCAAATACATTTTTTTTTCGAAAAAACTGGACCTGCCATTCTTCATGACGAGCAACACAGTATTTGGGGTCTTTTTTTATAACGGAAGCTTCTGGACACCTGTATATTGTTGAGTATTAGATTTCTTAATTTATTTGTGGTCTTGAATGACACTTTCATATTTTGGTTTTCGAGGTAACGACCTATCCTTTGAGAAACAGAACTGGAATGCTGACATGTATTCTTTTGGTATTTTCAAGTAAATATCAAGGTTATATTTGACAAAATAAGAACTAAGAAACACATCCAGTGGAGAAAGGCCTGACAGGCAAAATACTCGCTTAAAAGAATTAAGTTTAAATAAGAGCGTAGGCTTCCGCGGCCGGAGTCAATATTAAGTTGGCTGTCCGGGTGACGCCGCGTCCATGGCAAAGGTGCCGACGTTTCGGTCGCCATTCTGCGACCTTCCTCAGGGCGTAATGCACGGAGCTGTACTGTGCACGGGTTAATATAGGGCTACGTTCCCCTTCTACCTGTGTACCGGTTGGCCGGGTGGTCGGCCAATGCGGAGAGAGTGCAGCGGCCAATCAGGGCCGGGCTCTCCGCGGTGCGCTGTTGACGGACGGCGCTCCGTCCGTTGCCGGACGTAGGGGAGCAGCTAGGACCGCGTCCGTTCGAGACCGGACGTCCTGGTAAAATAGGTGTTTCCAGGCATCGTGAAGACGAATGCCTTGGTCAGCATTAAGATTATGCGGGTGTTTAATTATTTCCACCGCCTCTTTTACCCTCCTCGTACCCCAGCGGTCTTCTCTGGCTAAGAGGCGAGTGTCATCAAATAAGATGGCATGGCCAGTTTTCCATGCGTGCAATGCTATGGCCGATTTATTCGTATTATTGTATTTATAATGACGAATATGTTCCCGGAGGCGTTCATCTACTGTGCGTCCCGTCTCGCCAATGTAACTATGGCCGCAGCTGCATGGGATCTCGTATACCCCTGATGACATAAGGGGAGGGACGCGATCTTTCACGCGTACAAGCTTTTGCCCAAGTTTTTCCTGGGCTTTGTAGGCCGTCTTTATATCAAAGCGGCTCAATAGCTTGCCAATCTTATCGGTGACACCTCGTATATACGGTAGAGTGGCTATAGTTTGGTTGGTATTGTCACTAGGTGTGGTGATATCGACCGTGTTGGAAGTGGTCGTAGCCTGCCGTACCGCTTGGTTGGCAGCGCTAGCGCTGTATCCGTTAGCTCGAAATGTGGTCTTTAGGAGCTCCATTTCAGAGTCCAACGATTCCTTATCACACACTCTAATTGCTCTGATGGCCAGAGTTTTCAAAACCCCCCGTTTAGTTGCCGGGTGATGGTGAGAGCCGGCATGCAAATAACGGTTTGTATGAGTGGGTTTACGGTAAACACTGTGTCCTAGTCTGCCGTTCGCTTTCCGACTCACCAGCACGTCAAGGAAAGGTAATTTTCCCTCATTTTCCACCTCCATCGTAAACTTAATCTTAGGGTGTGTGTTGTTAAGGTGCTGGAGGAAGTCAGCTAAGGTGTGAGGACCGTGGGGCCACACTACTAGTGTATCGTCCACGTACCGGAGCCAAACAGTTGGTTTTAGTGGGGCATTCTCCAGGGCCTCCGTTTCAAAGGCCTCCATAAACAGGTTAGCCACAACTGGAGAGAGGGGAGAACCCATGGCCGCTCCTTCAACTTGAGCATATAATTGCTCTCGGTATTGGAAGAAAGTGGACGTGAGACAGAACTCAGCTAAGTCGGCCCATTCCGACGTGAGCCCACGGGAGCAAAGTTTACTGCGTATGACAGTGGCCGCCTCGTCCACTGGAACCATAGTGAACAAAGACGTGACATCGAAGCTGACGAGGATGTCCGAGTCATTTATGCGGAGCTCCTTAAGAATGTCAATAAGGTGGGCCGAATTCCTGACAGCTGACTTGATGTCGTCAGTCAAAGGCTGCAGTTTATCGGTCACATAGCGGGCAAGAGGGTGGGTGGGGGAGTTAATAGCGCTCACAATGGGGCGCAGTGGCACGTCGGGCTTATGTATCTTAGGAAGACCATAAAGCCTAGGAATACAGTGGTTGCCACGTTTTAACCTAGGTTTGGCCTCCGACTCTATAGCAGCCGAGTTGTTGATCCGTGCCGCGACCTCTCCCCTCAGCTTACGAACGGGATTACTTTGCAGAACAGTATAGGCCTGATCTGTCAGCAACGCCTCAACTTTAGAATGGTAGTCAATAGTTTTCATGACCACCGTGGCATTGCCTTTATCTGCCGGTACTACAACGATGTCCTCACGCTTACGTAGTTCGCGCAACGCTAAACGCTCCTCGCGTGGCAAATTACTACGTGGCAATTTAGAATGGGCCAGAAAACGAGCCGATTCTCTGCGTATGTAGTCAGCCTGGTCGGCAGGCAGTTTTGAAACCGCGTTTTCCACCCCTGCCACGATATCCGCGGTAGGAACGCGGTCGGGCACGGGGGCGAAATTGAGGCCTTTACTCAATACAGACACAGTAGCCTGGTTCAACTGTTCGTCAGTTAGGTTGACGACAGTACTCGTCAAGCCAACCCTACAGGCCTCAGGATGTTGTTTGGCCTTTAGTTTGTCGAATTTCCGAATTTGCTTACATCTAGATTTATCAAATACACTTTCCGCGGCTTCAGCCGAAACCGTATCAAGTGTGATAAAATCAGGTACACTAAGACAACATGCAAGCTTTAAATGAATATTAAGCAACTTACGTTCGATGTTAGAGAGTTGCATCCTGGTATCGCGGATCCTCTCACGCAGGAGGGCAAAACCCGTTCTACGGAGAATCCGCAATGCTGCCTGGGTCTGAGTCTGGTGACGGATTTCGAGAAAGGACGGCAGAACGTCCTCATCTCTGCATCGTTGGAGGAAAGCGAGCTGACTCAGCTTTCGTTTCCGTTTGTCACGTAATGTAGTGAACTCACGAGTGAGTTTAAATATTTCCTCCCCGTAGAGGTTGGTCAAATGAGAGCGTAGGCTTCCGCGGCCGGAGTCAATATTAAGTTGGCTGTCCGGGTGACGCCGCGTCCATGGCAAAGGTGCCGACGTTTCGGTCGCCATTCTGCGACCTTCCTCAGGGCGTAATGCACGGAGCTGTACTGTGCACGGGTTAATATAGGGCTACGTTCCCCTTCTACCTGTGTACCGGTTGGCCGGGTGGTCGGCCAATGCGGAGAGAGTGCAGCGGCCAATCAGGGCCGGGCTCTCCGCGGTGCGCTGTTGACGGACGGCGCTCCGTCCGTTGCCGGACGTAGGGGAGCAGCTAGGACCGCGTCCGTTCGAGACCGGACGTCCTGGTAAAATAGGTGTTTCCAGGCATCGTGAAGACGAATGCCTTGGTCAGCATTAAGATTATGCGGGTGTTTAATTATTTCCACCGCCTCTTTTACCCTCCTCGTACCCCAGCGGTCTTCTCTGGCTAAGAGGCGAGTGTCATCAAATAAGATGGCATGGCCAGTTTTCCATGCGTGCAATGCTATGGCCGATTTATTCGTATTATTGTATTTATAATGACGAATATGTTCCCGGAGGCGTTCATCTACTGTGCGTCCCGTCTCGCCAATGTAACTATGGCCGCAGCTGCATGGGATCTCGTATACCCCTGATGACATAAGGGGAGGGACGCGATCTTTCACGCGTACAAGCTTTTGCCCAAGTTTTTCCTGGGCTTTGTAGGCCGTCTTTATATCAAAGCGGCTCAATAGCTTGCCAATCTTATCGGTGACACCTCGTATATACGGTAGAGTGGCTATAGTTTGGTTGGTATTGTCACTAGGTGTGGTGATATCGACCGTGTTGGAAGTGGTCGTAGCCTGCCGTACCGCTTGGTTGGCAGCGCTAGCGCTGTATCCGTTAGCTCGAAATGTGGTCTTTAGGAGCTCCATTTCAGAGTCCAACGATTCCTTATCACACACTCTAATTGCTCTGATGGCCAGAGTTTTCAAAACCCCCCGTTTAGTTGCCGGGTGATGGTGAGAGCCGGCATGCAAATAACGGTTTGTATGAGTGGGTTTACGGTAAACACTGTGTCCTAGTCTGCCGTTCGCTTTCCGACTCACCAGCACGTCAAGGAAAGGTAATTTTCCCTCATTTTCCACCTCCATCGTAAACTTAATCTTAGGGTGTGTGTTGTTAAGGTGCTGGAGGAAGTCAGCTAAGGTGTGAGGACCGTGGGGCCACACTACTAGTGTATCGTCCACGTACCGGAGCCAAACAGTTGGTTTTAGTGGGGCATTCTCCAGGGCCTCCGTTTCAAAGGCCTCCATAAACAGGTTAGCCACAACTGGAGAGAGGGGAGAACCCATGGCCGCTCCTTCAACTTGAGCATATAATTGCTCTCGGTATTGGAAGAAAGTGGACGTGAGACAGAACTCAGCTAAGTCGGCCCATTCCGACGTGAGCCCACGGGAGCAAAGTTTACTGCGTATGACAGTGGCCGCCTCGTCCACTGGAACCATAGTGAACAAAGACGTGACATCGAAGCTGACGAGGATGTCCGAGTCATTTATGCGGAGCTCCTTAAGAATGTCAATAAGGTGGGCCGAATTCCTGACAGCTGACTTGATGTCGTCAGTCAAAGGCTGCAGTTTATCGGTCACATAGCGGGCAAGAGGGTGGGTGGGGGAGTTAATAGCGCTCACAATGGGGCGCAGTGGCACGTCGGGCTTATGTATCTTAGGAAGACCATAAAGCCTAGGAATACAGTGGTTGCCACGTTTTAACCTAGGTTTGGCCTCCGACTCTATAGCAGCCGAGTTGTTGATCCGTGCCGCGACCTCTCCCCTCAGCTTACGAACGGGATTACTTTGCAGAACAGTATAGGCCTGATCTGTCAGCAACGCCTCAACTTTAGAATGGTAGTCAATAGTTTTCATGACCACCGTGGCATTGCCTTTATCTGCCGGTACTACAACGATGTCCTCACGCTTACGTAGTTCGCGCAACGCTAAACGCTCCTCGCGTGGCAAATTACTACGTGGCAATTTAGAATGGGCCAGAAAACGAGCCGATTCTCTGCGTATGTAGTCAGCCTGGTCGGCAGGCAGTTTTGAAACCGCGTTTTCCACCCCTGCCACGATATCCGCGGTAGGAACGCGGTCGGGCACGGGGGCGAAATTGAGGCCTTTACTCAATACAGACACAGTAGCCTGGTTCAACTGTTCGTCAGTTAGGTTGACGACAGTACTCGTCAAGCCAACCCTACAGGCCTCAGGATGTTGTTTGGCCTTTAGTTTGTCGAATTTCCGAATTTGCTTACATCTAGATTTATCAAATACACTTTCCGCGGCTTCAGCCGAAACCGTATCAAGTGTGATAAAATCAGGTACACTAAGACAACATGCAAGCTTTAAATGAATATTAAGCAACTTACGTTCGATGTTAGAGAGTTGCATCCTGGTATCGCGGATCCTCTCACGCAGGAGGGCAAAACCCGTTCTACGGAGAATCCGCAATGCTGCCTGGGTCTGAGTCTGGTGACGGATTTCGAGAAAGGACGGCAGAACGTCCTCATCTCTGCATCGTTGGAGGAAAGCGAGCTGACTCAGCTTTCGTTTCCGTTTGTCACGTAATGTAGTGAACTCACGAGTGAGTTTAAATATTTCCTCCCCGTAGAGGTTGGTCAAATGAGAGCGTAGGCTTCCGCGGCCGGAGTCAATATTAAGTTGGCTGTCCGGGTGACGCCGCGTCCATGGCAAAGGTGCCGACGTTTCGGTCGCCATTCTGCGACCTTCCTCAGGGCGTAATGCACGGAGCTGTTCGCATAGTTGGCCATTTTGATGTGTAGGCGGCCTACGCCGATTGGCGCTCTTCCGCCAGTGGTCTTTGTTGAGGGGTTCTTCGTCTGGATGAGTCCTGCCTCGTTCGAGGCCCTGGAAAACTCAATGTTTAGCAGTTTATACAGAGATAAATAAAAAGATGAGTATTTGAGTACGGCCCTTTTCTTATTTGGGTTAGTATGGATACTTGGTGTGATAGGATTTGATGTTGAAGTTTGGAATATTTGCTTATTGAGTTTGTGGAATATAATATTGAAGATTTAGGAGATGACTTTAAGTGGGTTTTTGCAGAATAATGTTGAATTTATAGTAGATTAAGGTGGAATGAGAAAGCGAGCATCAGTGGGGAGGTGGAGTCGGCCAGGGGAGGGTTTTTTATTGAAGTATTGAACATAGTTATGGAAAGAGTTTTGTAGTATGGGATTTTTGAAAATTTCTTCTATCTGTTTGGAGGCGGTTTGGATTATATAGGTTGAGATAGTTGGGGTGTTGTGTTTCTTTAGATAGGTTTCGAATGGTATGCCGAGGGTTGGTTTGAATGCAATCCGAATAAATCTGTTTTCTGCTCTGTTTAAGTAATTGGTATTTGATTTGGCAGCTGTGGCCCAGGAGATGCAGGCGTAAGTGCCAGCGCTGCGGATGCACATAGTATATAGCAGTAATTTAGTTTTTTCCTTAATGGAGGAAGCTTTGAGTAAAGGATAAAGTCGGGCTATATTTGCGCCCATCTTTTGTGAAGCATATTTACAGTGATTTGCCCAGGTGAGTTTGTTGTCGAATTTGAGGCCAAGATAGGTAATGCAGTCGCTCCATGGTATGGTGATTCCTTGAAGTTGAATTGGATCCGGTGTTGTTTCATGTCTCCAGGTGAATATTATTGCTTGACATTTTGTTGTATTTAGTGAAAGACCATTTAATTTGCTCCAGTTGAGGAAGTCTTCGGAAGCGTTTTGTAGTCTTCTAACTGCGGCTTTTGTTCTTGCAAATTTGGAAGTGAAGGCCACATCGTCAGCAAAGAGATAGTTTGTAACATGAGAGGATTGAGGAAGATCATGGAGATAGAGTGAGAAAAGTAGAGGAGATAGAACCGCTCCTTGTGGTACACCAGCTAGGATAGGTTTAGAGGTGGATCGGTGTGATTGGTAGATAACTTTGAAAGTTCTATTGTTGAGGTAGCTATGGATAAGAAGACATATTTGTTTAGGAAGGAATTTAATACATTTTTCTAGTAGAATTCTGTGATTTACCTTGTCAAAAGCTTGTGAGAAGTCGAAGAATATGGCTGGTAGAGAGCAATGGAGAGAAAGTGAAGATGAGATTTCTAAGGCAAGTCTAAACGTTTGCATTTCTGACGAGTGGCCCTTTCGAAAACCAAATTGCGAGGCTGGTATAACATTGTTGGTTTCTAGATGTTTTGTAATTTTGGGAAGTAGAATTCTTTCAAAGATTTTGGATAAGTGCGAGAGGAGACTAATAGGTCGGTAGTTTATTGGCTCTCTAGCATTTTTATTTGGTTTATTAATCATGATGATTGATGCTGATTTCCAAATTTGTGGGTAGTACCCTGTGGTTAGGCATGCGTTCATTATTTGTAAAATGGATTTGATAGCTATTTTTGGTAGGTGTTTTATCATTGTACCACTGATAAAGTCTGGTCCACAAGCTTTATTAGGATTAATAGATTTGATTTGATTGATGAGTTCATTTTCTTGAATGGTATTATCTTCCTCGTTAGTAGAATCTGATGGTTGAAATGGAAGAGTTTCGATGATTTCGTTGAAAGGGGGTAGTGTATCTGGAAGTTGAACAAAGTCATAGTTGGTTCTTGCATAAGTTTTTGTTGGATTTGGAGTAAATCTCTCTTGTAATATTGAAGCAAAGATTTCTGCCTTTCTTTCTGGATCATATGTTATTAAATTATTTCTTTGATCGATTAGAGCGGTAATTGGTGGAGCTGGACGGAGCTGTACTGTGCACGGGTTAATATAGGGCTACGTTCCCCTTCTACCTGTGTACCGGTTGGCCGGGTGGTCGGCCAATGCGGAGAGAGTGCAGCGGCCAATCAGGGCCGGGCTCTCCGCGGTGCGCTGTTGACGGACGGCGCTCCGTCCGTTGCCGGACGTAGGGGAGCAGCTAGGACCGCGTCCGTTCGAGACCGGACGTCCTGGTAAAATAGGTGTTTCCAGGCATCGTGAAGACGAATGCCTTGGTCAGCATTAAGATTATGCGGGTGTTTAATTATTTCCACCGCCTCTTTTACCCTCCTCGTACCCCAGCGGTCTTCTCTGGCTAAGAGGCGAGTGTCATCAAATAAGATGGCATGGCCAGTTTTCCATGCGTGCAATGCTATGGCCGATTTATTCGTATTATTGTATTTATAATGACGAATATGTTCCCGGAGGCGTTCATCTACTGTGCGTCCCGTCTCGCCAATGTAACTATGGCCGCAGCTGCATGGGATCTCGTATACCCCTGATGACATAAGGGGAGGGACGCGATCTTTCACGCGTACAAGCTTTTGCCCAAGTTTTTCCTGGGCTTTGTAGGCCGTCTTTATATCAAAGCGGCTCAATAGCTTGCCAATCTTATCGGTGACACCTCGTATATACGGTAGAGTGGCTATAGTTTGGTTGGCTTGTGCCACTGCGCCCCATTGTGAGCGCTATTAACTCCCCCACCCACCCTCTTGCCCGCTATGTGACCGATAAACTGCAGCCTTTGACTGACGACATCAAGTCAGCTGTCAGGAATTCGGCCCACCTTATTGACATTCTTAAGGAGCTCCGCATAAATGACTCGGACATCCTCGTCAGCTTCGATGTCACGTCTTTGTTCACTATGGTTCCAGTGGACGAGGCGGCCACTGTCATACGCAGTAAACTTTGCTCCCGTGGGCTCACGTCGGAATGGGCCGACTTAGCTGAGTTCTGTCTCACGTCCACTTTCTTCCAATACCGAGAGCAATTATATGCTCAAGTTGAAGGAGCGGCCATGGGTTCTCCCCTCTCTCCAGTTGTGGCTAACCTGTTTATGGAGGCCTTTGAAACGGAGGCCCTGGAGAATGCCCCACTAAAACCAACTGTTTGGCTCCGGTACGTGGACGATACACTAGTAGTGTGGCCCCACGGTCCTCACACCTTAGCTGACTTCCTCCAGCACCTTAACAACACACACCCTAAGATTAAGTTTACGATGGAGGTGGAAAATGAGGGAAAATTACCTTTCCTTGACGTGCTGGTGAGTCGGAAAGCGAACGGCAGACTAGGACACAGTGTTTACCGTAAACCCACTCATACAAACCGTTATTTGCATGCCGGCTCTCACCATCACCCGGCAACTAAACGGGGGTTTTGAAAACTCTGGCCATCAGAGCAATTAGAGTGTGTGATAAGGAATCGTTGGACTCTGAAATGGAGCTCCTAAAGACCACATTTCGAGCTAACGGATACAGCGCTAGCGCTGCCAACCAAGCGGTACGGCAGGCTACGACCACTTCCAACACGGTCGATATCACCACACCTAGTGACAATACCAACCAAACTATAGCCACTCTACCGTATATACGAGGTGTCACCGATAAGATTGGCAAGCTATTGAGCCGCTTTGATATAAAGACGGCCTACAAAGCCCAGGAAAAACTTGGGCAAAAGCTTGTACGCGTGAAAGATCGCGTCCCTCCCCTTATGTCATCAGGGGTATACGAGATCCCATGCAGCTGCGGCCATAGTTACATTGGCGAGACGGGACGCACAGTAGATGAACGCCTCCGGGAACATATTCGTCATTATAAATACAATAATACGAATAAATCGGCCATAGCATTGCACGCATGGAAAACTGGCCATGCCATCTTATTTGATGACACTCGCCTCTTAGCCAGAGAAGACCGCTGGGGTACGAGGAGGGTAAAAGAGGCGGTGGAAATAATTAAACACCCGCATAATCTTAATGCTGACCAAGGCATTCGTCTTCACGATGCCTGGAAACACCTATTTTACCAGGACGTCCGGTCTCGAACGGACGCGGTCCTAGCTGCTCCCCTACGTCCGGCAACGGACGGAGCGCCGTCCGTCAACAGCGCACCGCGGAGAGCCCGGCCCTGATTGGCCGCTGCACTCTCTCCGCATTGGCCGACCACCCGGCCAACCGGTACACAGGTAGAAGGGGAACGTAGCCCTATATTAACCCGTGCACAGTACAGCTCCGTGCATTAAAAAATCAACTGACACACAAAATAAAAATCTATCAAACCAAGTGAAAATGTCTACTCATAGACAAAAAACGCAAAATCAAGGACCAGTACATTTAATACCACGAGTCATCATTACAAATAAACAAGATACAGGAGATAGTATCCTTGAACAAAATCACACCAATAATAGCCTAAATGAACAAACTACATCCAATGTTGACATTGAATCAAGCACAAGCTCTAACTCAAATGGAAATAATCCAAAACATTACCCAATTGAAGAAAACACAACCAACGAGCAAGACAGCTCAAAAGAATCGTGGTCCTGCCCCAAAAAGTTCTTTAGAACTCGACACAAATCACCGACGAAGCAAATCCCGACTGCAAACAAATTTAATATTTTAAATGAAATCCCGATCTCATCATAGAAGATCCAACTCCACCTGAACAATTACTGCCAGAAGAAATAGACACTACATCGTCTAATCAATCTCACAACAATAACGAAGACACTGATGCTCGTAAGCAAACTAACTCCAACAAAAATTCGCAAAATAGTTTAGGAAACAAAAAATCCAGATTCCAATCCATTGGAAGCTTCTATATAGATAAAACAACCATCACAAATCCAACTGGGATTATCAAATTTCTACAAGCACATTGTCAAAAAACCATTATTTGCCCAGATAACGACACAAGCACTGATCCTCAGACCAGGCAGCATTGATGATCATAACACAATCGAAAAAATGCTGTCAAATACTAGAAACTATACGGAATTAGCTTTCTACTTCCACAGAGCTACACCAGAAAGGAGATACAAACTAATGATCAGAGGATTAGATATAAATATGAACTGTGAAGAGTTACGCGCTGAAATTCAAGCTTCAGGAATCAAAGTCCACCACCTTAGTGAGCTCAAACGAAAATCTATTGACAACAAATTAGTACCCCTTGGCATCTACGCAATTGAATTTAATCACAACCAAATTACAGAGTTGAAAAATATTAAATATTTAGCACACTATAAAGTACAATTTGAGGAGCCAAAAGACAAACACAGAATACCCTTCTGCGTCTTATGTGCCTCCTGGGGACATACCAAAAATGGTTGTAGAAGACCACCCAGATGCATGGGATGTGCTGGGGATCATTCCTCGATAAATTGCCCAATCACGGATAAACTTAGCACCAAACCGAAATGTGCAAACTGCGCTGGTGACCATCCAGCAAATTACTCTGAATGCCGTTTCCACTTAGAGGCAAAATTGGCCAGGCAACAACAACTTGAAAAACTCAAACAGAGCAGAGAGAGACAGATTATCCAAAACCAACGCAACAAAAATATATCTTCAATCACTGATTTTCCCCATCTAACAAAGGCGACAAACACAAAAAACCCACCATGGTTTAATCAAGATAACAATGACAACAAAGAAACAACTCAAAATCCAGAAAATACAGAAAATCTTCAAACATTGAGCAACCAAAGCACAATTGGAGAATTCAAAGAGCTCCTCGACACCATAAAAGGACTTAACCTAAGAAAAATTATAGCAGGCATTAAAACCGTAATTAACATATTTAAACAACCAGGAGACATCACTACCAAAGCATTTACGGCACTTGAAACCATTGCAACTCTTTTCTAAATGGCTCCCATAACAAACAGATTGTATCATATAATATCATGGAACGCGAATGGTACCCTTATAAAAGACAAAGTTCTCATTGATCAATTCTGCGCTGACTACAACGTAGCAATCTTACTACTACAGGAAACCCACCTATCATCAAACAGAAACTTCAATCTAAAAGGATACCATATTTATCGTAATGATAGACAAACTGGTCCAGGAGGAGGCACGGCTATAGCTATAAGAAAATCTTTACCCCATACGAGACTTCCAACACCCCAACTAGATGAAATAGAAGCTACCATAGTAGAACTCGGTACAGTTACGGGGCCAGTTTCCATCATCTCTGCCTACAAAAGCCCCCAAAAACCTCTAACCACAAAAGATTTAAATGCTTTATTTCCAGATGACTCTACAGTCATTATGGGAGGAGATATCAACGCAAAACGTCTTGAATGGGGCTGCCACTGCAATTCCACAGCAGGAGACATTCTGTACCAATATCTAGAATCCCATCATTCAATCTCAATTCTTCCACCAACAGGCCCAACCTTTATATACAGAAACACTCCTTATGAAATATTAGACTTCATTATACACTCTAATTCACTCCTACCCACCACCCCGAGGCCACTCTTCGAACTGCGCTCTGATCATCTACCCATCCTAATAGCGATTTATCTAGGAGCTTTTCCCTACTCCATCCAAACTCCCAACAAAAAGACCCCAGATTGGGCAAAATTTAGAGACAGAATTGCCACAAAATTAAACTGCAAGAATCTGGACCTCGCACACCTTCGGAAATAGAAACCCAACTTAAAAGTTTAAATTACCATATAAATACTGCTTTTAAAATTGCCTCTAGTTCACACGCAATTCAAGAAAAAGGAAGCAAATTACCTTCGTATATTCTCCAACAAATTCAACTGAGAAGAAAAGCACAGCGAAAATATTATCGATCGCGAGATCCAGCTGACAAAGCTATTTTCCAAAAAACCAGAAGAGAAGTTTCTAAAATCCTTGCTGAATACAGATCAACAGAATGGGAAAAATTTCTTACTAAGGCAGACGTAAAGGATAGAAAAGATATATGGAAATTGCAGAAAACCCTGAAAAATCCAGCTCCACCAATTACCGCTCTAATCGATCAAAGAAATAATTTAATAACATATGATCCAGAAAGAAAGGCAGAAATCTTTGCTTCAATATTACAAGAGAGATTTACTCCAAATCCAACAAAAACTTATGCAAGAACCAACTATGACTTTGTTCAACTTCCAGATACACTACCCCCTTTCAACGAAATCATCGAAACTCTTCCATTTCAACCATCAGATTCTACTAACGAGGAAGATAATACCATTCAAGAAAATGAACTCATCAATCAAATCAAATCTATTAATCCTAATAAAGCTTGTGGACCAGACTTTATCAGTGGTACAATGATAAACACCTACCAAAAATAGCTATCAAATCCATCTTACAAATAATGAACGCATGCCTAACCACAGGGTACTACCCACAAATTTGGAAATCAGCATCAATCATCATGATTAATAAACCAAATAAAAATGCTAGAGAGCCAATAAACTACCGACCTATTAGTCTCCTCTCGCACTTATCCAAAATCTTTGAAAGAATTCTACTTCCCAAAATTACAAAACATCTAGAAACCAACAATGTTATACCAGCCTCGCAATTTGGTTTTCGAAAGGGCCACTCGTCAGAAATGCAAACGTTTAGACTTGCCTTAGAAATCTCATCTTCACTTTCTCTCCATTGCTCTCTACCAGCCATATTCTTCGACTTCTCACAAGCTTTTGACAAGGTAAATCACAGAATTCTACTAGAAAAATGTATTAAATTCCTTCCTAAACAAATATGTCTTCTTATCCATAGCTACCTCAACAATAGAACTTTCAAAGTTATCTACCAATCACACCGATCCACCTCTAAACCTATCCTAGCTGGTGTACCACAAGGAGCGGTTCTATCTCCTCTACTTTTCTCACTCTATCTCCATGATCTTCCTCAATCCTCTCATGTTACAAACTATCTCTTTGCTGACGATGTGGCCTTCACTTCCAAATTTGCAAGAACAAAAGCCGCAGTTAGAAGACTACAAAACGCTTCCGAAGACTTCCTCAACTGGAGCAAATTAAATGGTCTTTCACTAAATACAACAAAAATGTCAAGCAATAATATTCACCTGGAGACATGAAACAACACCGGATCCAATTCAACTTCAAGGAATCACCATACCATGGAGCGACTGCATTACCTATCTTGGCCTCAAATTCGACAACAAACTCACCTGGGCAAATCACTGTAAATATGCTTCACAAAAGATGGGCGCAAATATAGCCCGACTTTATCCTTTACTCAAAGCTTCCTCCATTAAGGAAAAAACTAAATTACTGCTATATACTATGTGCATCCGCAGCGCTGGCACTTACGCCTGCATCTCCTGGGCCACAGCTGCCAAATCAAATACCAATTACTTAAACAGAGCAGAAAACAGATTTATTCGGATTGCATTCAAACCAACCCTCGGCATACCATTCGAAACCTATCTAAAGAAACACAACACCCCAACTATCTCAACCTATATAATCCAAACCGCCTCCAAACAGATAGAAGAAATTTTCAAAAATCCCATACTACAAAACTCTTTCCATAACTATGTTCAATACTTCAATAAAAAACCCTCCCCTGGCCGACTCCACCTCCCCACTGATGCTCGCTTTCTCATTCCACCTTAATCTACTATAAATTCAACATTATTCTGCAAAAACCCACTTAAAGTCATCTCCTAAATCTTCAATATTATATTCCACAAACTCAATAAGCAAATATTCCAAACTTCAACATCAAATCCTATCACACCAAGTATCCATACTAACCCAAATAAGAAAAGGGCCGTACTCAAATACTCATCTTTTTATTTATCTCTGTATAAACTGCTAAACATTGAGTTTTCCAGGGCCTCGAACGAGGCAGGACTCATCCAGACGAAGAACCCCTCAACAAAGACCACTGGCGGAAGAGCGCCAATCGGCGTAGGCCGCCTACACATCAAAATGGCCAACTATGCGAACAGCTCCGTGCATTACGCCCTGAGGAAGGTCGCAGAATGGCGACCGAAACGTCGGCACCTTTGCCATGGACGCGGCGTCACCCGGACAGCCAACTTAATATTGACTCCGGCCGCGGAAGCCTACGCTCTCATTTGACCAACCTCTACGGGGAGGAAATATTTAAACTCACTCGTGAGTTCACTACATTACGTGACAAACGGAAACGAAAGCTGAGTCAGCTCGCTTTCCTCCAACGATGCAGAGATGAGGACGTTCTGCCGTCCTTTCTCGAAATCCGTCACCAGACTCAGACCCAGGCAGCATTGCGGATTCTCCGTAGAACGGGTTTTGCCCTCCTGCGTGAGAGGATCCGCGATACCAGGATGCAACTCTCTAACATCGAACGTAAGTTGCTTAATATTCATTTAAAGCTTGCATGTTGTCTTAGTGTACCTGATTTTATCACACTTGATACGGTTTCGGCTGAAGCCGCGGAAAGTGTATTTGATAAATCTAGATGTAAGCAAATTCGGAAATTCGACAAACTAAAGGCCAAACAACATCCTGAGGCCTGTAGGGTTGGCTTGACGAGTACTGTCGTCAACCTAACTGACGAACAGTTGAACCAGGCTACTGTGTCTGTATTGAGTAAAGGCCTCAATTTCGCCCCCGTGCCCGACCGCGTTCCTACCGCGGATATCGTGGCAGGGGTGGAAAACGCGGTTTCAAAACTGCCTGCCGACCAGGCTGACTACATACGCAGAGAATCGGCTCGTTTTCTGGCCCATTCTAAATTGCCACGTAGTAATTTGCCACGCGAGGAGCGTTTAGCGTTGCGCGAACTACGTAAGCGTGAGGACATCGTTGTAGTACCGGCAGATAAAGGCAATGCCACGGTGGTCATGAAAACTATTGACTACCATTCTAAAGTTGAGGCGTTGCTGACAGATCAGGCCTATACTGTTCTGCAAAGTAATCCCGTTCGTAAGCTGAGGGGAGAGGTCGCGGCACGGATCAACAACTCGGCTGCTATAGAGTCGGAGGCCAAACCTAGGTTAAAACGTGGCAACCACTGTATTCCTAGGCTTTATGGTCTTCCTAAGATACATAAGCCCGACGTGCCACTGCGCCCCATTGTGAGCGCTATTAACTCCCCCACCCACCCTCTTGCCCGCTATGTGACCGATAAACTGCAGCCTTTGACTGACGACATCAAGTCAGCTGTCAGGAATTCGGCCCACCTTATTGACATTCTTAAGGAGCTCCGCATAAATGACTCGGACATCCTCGTCAGCTTCGATGTCACGTCTTTGTTCACTATGGTTCCAGTGGACGAGGCGGCCACTGTCATACGCAGAAAACTTTGCTCCCGTGGGCTCACGTCGGAATGGGCCGACTTAGCTGAGTTCTGTCTCACGTCCACTTTCTTCCAATACCGAGAGCAATTATATGCTCAAGTTGAAGGAGCGGCCATGGGTTCTCCCCTCTCTCCAGTTGTGGCTAACCTGTTTATGGAGGCCTTTGAAACGGAGGCCCTGGAGAATGCCCCACTAAAACCAACTGTTTGGCTCCGGTACGTGGACGATACACTAGTAGTGTGGCCCCACGGTCCTCACACCTTAGCTGACTTCCTCCAGCACCTTAACAACACACACCCTAAGATTAAGTTTACGATGGAGGTGGAAAATGAGGGAAAATTACCTTTCCTTGACGTGCTGGTGAGTCGGAAAGCGAACGGCAGACTAGGACACAGTGTTTACCGTAAACCCACTCATACAAACCGTTATTTGCATGCCGGCTCTCACCATCACCCGGCAACTAAACGGGGGGTTTTGAAAACTCTGGCCATCAGAGCAATTAGAGTGTGTGATAAGGAATCGTTGGACTCTGAAATGGAGCTCCTAAAGACCACATTTCGAGCTAACGGATACAGCGCTAGCGCTGCCAACCAAGCGGTACGGCAGGCTACGACCACTTCCAACACGGTCGATATCACCACACCTAGTGACAATACCAACCAAACTATAGCCACTCTACCGTATATACGAGGTGTCACCGATAAGATTGGCAAGCTATTGAGCCGCTTTGATATAAAGACGGCCTACAAAGCCCAGGAAAAACTTGGGCAAAAGCTTGTACGCGTGAAAGATCGCGTCCCTCCCCTTATGTCATCAGGGGTATACGAGATCCCATGCAGCTGCGGCCATAGTTACATTGGCGAGACGGGACGCACAGTAGATGAACGCCTCCGGGAACATATTCGTCATTATAAATACAATAATACGAATAAATCGGCCATAGCATTGCACGCATGGAAAACTGGCCATGCCATCTTATTTGATGACACTCGCCTCTTAGCCAGAGAAGACCGCTGGGGTACGAGGAGGGTAAAAGAGGCGGTGGAAATAATTAAACACCCGCATAATCTTAATGCTGACCAAGGCATTCGTCTTCACGATGCCTGGAAACACCTATTTTACCAGGACGTCCGGTCTCGAACGGACGCGGTCCTAGCTGCTCCCCTACGTCCGGCAACGGACGGAGCGCCGTCCGTCAACAGCGCACCGCGGAGAGCCCGGCCCTGATTGGCCGCTGCACTCTCTCCGCATTGGCCGACCACCCGGCCAACCGGTACACAGGTAGAAGGGGAACGTAGCCCTATATTAACCCGTGCACAGTACAGCTCCGTGCATTACGCCCTGAGGAAGGTCGCAGAATGGCGACCGAAACGTCGGCACCTTTGCCATGGACGCGGCGTCACCCGGACAGCCAACTTAATATAAGTTTAAATAAACCAACAATTTTTTTAAAACATGCGTAGTGACCTGACAGTTTTTGTGAGCTTTTGCATTGATCGTGTATACTAATATTTTGATGAAATATTACTACAGTAAAATGAATATTGAATACAAAACTGTGACAACGAACATTCAAGTTTCAAACCTGTAATATAATATTGCGTTAAAAATATCCGCACCTTTTTTTTATGAAATTCGTTTTATTTGGTTTCAAATAGCATTGTGGATTAGTCTTATGCATTCGATCACTGGAAAAGGTAAACGATGATGAACATGTTTTTGTAGTGAAATAAATTATTTGCCCTGTGAGAAATTATTGTAATTACTATTGTAATTACTTGCCCTGTGAGAAGTTTGTGTGGGAAACTCATACCCAAAATTGCCATATCACGCATTTCTTGCTCTTTGGGCATATAATGACGCGCCAAAAATTCATCAAGAATGTTAAATATGAATGCCTACCGACAGGAAGAACTGTAATGGTTGGCTGTCATGAATATAGATAATTTCGCCTATGCTCACGTGATCTGGAGCCTTGCTTCTTGCACTGGAATGGTCGTTTCTGTATTAAACTGGTGTTTTCTTGACTCTAAATACGCGGCATGTGCAAGGTCCTATCGCCGCCCGTCGGGCTGCGAGCTGCGCCGATGAACGAGATAAACGGGTGAAATTTAGAAGCGGGCCAGCGGAGTGCATTGCTGACGTAAGGTTGAAAGCTCGTTCACATTCGGCATTGAAGACGCCGTAGCGTGCAACCGAACTGTGGGCAACGTGTATTGACAGAAAAAAGGGAATAGTTATATTATTTGGGAGGAAATAGAATGGAGGACATGAATTTGGGAACTGAACTAGATTCTCAAAGTAATGATATTATTCTTTAAAAACTGAGTACATTATTTTACTATTGTGTAAATAATTAAGCCGTTTTTCTGCCTTCGTTACGACGTTTTTCACATTTGTTCTGCTCGTTACTCGTGCATACGCGTAGCCGCTGTTGTGACGCGTTATAAGGCACTGTGCACGGAGAATACAGGGACTTTAGTTAGTTAGTCAATGCCTTATTTTACGTGGCGAGACTCATGCTCTTCCGTCTGACCACGCAAATTTCACTTACGCTCCTTTCACCGCCTAGCGGAGAAAGAAGGTATTATCTCGGGCGACGAAACAGGCGATTTGAATTTAGCTCAGAGGCGTCATTTAGGCTTGAGAATCTTTTACATGCAAGTAAATCTACTAACATGGGCCAGCCGGCTTTACTTCCCCTCCGAAGGAAGGCGTACGAAGGATTTTTTCGCCGTTAAAAACCCGCGAACTTGGGTATGACAGTGCGGTACGTTAACCGTTACACCATCGAATCCGCTCGGACTTCAGCCTGGAATCTATCAACCTTGCGTAGTAATACAACATTCACTGCACTCGATACGCACGTATTACTAGCTTACTGATGACGAAGCGATCCTCGATGAAACCGCTCCACTGCTCTCATTTTTCTCAACAATGATTCTGCCGCGTCTTATATGGAAACCACTGATTTCTTCGAATTCCGCACAAGGGCTCGAGGCTGCCTCAGAAGCTCCTGGGAGGAGGCGTAATCCTTCAGTCCTTCCAAAGAGTTTCATATAAAAGAATGAATTCCCTTTTCTCTCTGGAAGCCAGCCCCTTGGTTTTTAGGGAAATACAACCTCTGTCCAAGACGCGGCGTTTGAAATGCATGTTCTAAGCTGTTTATTAAGCGCCAAAGAATTGTTGTAAATGATTGAATTCCAAGAATGGCGCGAAATTTGAATTCATTTGCCAGCCTACGTGCCAACAATAAGGAACATTGAGAAAGAATCACACCCTGGCGTAGTAAAAGTAACGAGAATTTAAAAATATAATTGAAACTGAATGTAAAATTTTGATCATTGGCTTTCGCACTTTCATTTACACTAATACATTACAGTATCAATGCCCATGGTTCTAGAAATGTATTTTTAGGCAAACAGCTTTAAAAATTATTCGGAACTCTTGTTTGACGTAGACAAGCTGCACAACATATTTTTATCATTATTAAAATGTTTTCATTAATTTCCGTGTAATGTATTTTGTATTCTTTTTGATATGGGATAAATTAATATACGATATGGGATATAATAAAATATTTTTGCGTTGCACATATGTTGGAAATTTTGCGTACATATAACGAAGCTACACATGTACATTTGCCACGTTATGGATTGATGTTTCGCGAGCAACTGTTTGGCGCAGTCAAAGGGTTTTTGTTTACCTGTCGTACATCTGTGCATGATGGGTTGCCTTAGCCAGGTGCAAATGTCACCTGGTACGTATAACTTTCACAGGTTCGTCTGGTGTTAGAGTTCAGGTATGTTACGATGAAGCCCGTATCCCTTGGAACAGCACAGCGCAGAGCTTCACTTGCCAAGTGTTTGTTGAGCGTGAGCGTGTGCGCAGATGCCGGAGGAGCAGGCGCGCCGGAGCAGCGAGGCCGAGGGGGACGTGCTGCCGTGGACGGTGGCCGAGTTCTACCGCGGGCAGAGCGTGCTGCTGACGGGCGGCTCGGGCTTCTTGGGGCGCGTGCTGCTGGAGAAGCTGCTGTTCAGCTGCCCCGACATCGACACCGTCTACCTGCTGCTGCGCCCGCGCAAGGGCCTCTCGGCGCAGGAGCGCCTGCACAAGCTGCTCGACGTCCCGGTCAGCACTCCTCTCTCACAATAATGTTTTTAGCAGCACTAATTCTAGTTGAGGGATCCAAAATGATGGCGTTTTGCCAATGAAGGAGGTTATATCGAATTACATATGTAAAATATGACTTTAATTATCAGGCAATCTTTATGCTCAGGTTTTCGACATGAATGAAGTAGTCCACTTAGTCCTCCTCATTAGTCAAGGAAATTTCATACGCCTTCAGAACATTGTGTTTACGGGGTTGCCTAACAATTAGGGGAAACCCGTACTCCCCGATACAAATTAGGGGAAACATGTACTCCGTGGAATGAAATTCCCCACTGAATGTCCGTTGGCAAATATTTCAACTCAATGCCATACAAGTTTGTTGCATTATTCTCAGATATCCGTGTATTACTGCATAGGCGATTGCGTGCTCAAACGTGTTCCTGTAATTACACGACAATGGTCCGCTTTAATATTGGCAGAATTGTTCATGTTTGCCTTATAACTATAAATGGTTTGCGTGTTTTTTTGTAAAATGAAAATTTGTTGTACTTTTATGATAATATTGCAACATATATTTAGCGAGATAATATTTTAAAATATACATTTAAAATATTTCTAAAATGTACGTTCAATATTTGTAAAATAATTTAGGATTCACGATCTTAGTAAAAAAACGAATATAAAAATTAAATCAATATTACAATATTGCAAAATGAAATGCTAGTTAATAAAATCTATTGATATACTTGATGTACTAATTATCATAGTACATTATGCTCAGTAACAATCACTTAAGTGAGCATGGTTTCGTATTTCAAATTATAGAAAGGTAGAAAATTGTATCCCCTTAAAATATCGTTATTTATCACAACCATCTGTGAAACAGACCTCGACGTCACGGTTACTGTGCCCGCTCAGTGTACATTAGGCCTATACTTGGTGTGAGCATTGCGGGTTGCATAATGATTTTGTTTGTAAATATCACTCCTTTCCCACCCACGCTTGTGGAGGTGTTTCACCCCCACAGTATCAAAAAAAATCACTAGTCATGATGTATTCAAAGGTTTTGTCTCTCGGAATTAGCACAGGGCTTCGAAATTCGCATAGGGACATCGAAAACATTGCAATTTAACTAGTGCCTAGGTCCATGATATACCATACCAAAGAAAATCATGGAAAGACCTGTTCCGAGGCACCCCCCCTTTTTTTCCACATTCGCTGACTGAGTGCTCTGGCAGCAGCAGCAGCAGCAGCGCCGAGCGGGTGCGAGTGGGTGAGGCGCGCGCTGCGCGGGTGTTGCGCAGCTGTTGGACCGGGTGCGCGCGCAGCGGCCGGAGGCGTTGGGGCGCCTGCAGGTGGTGGAGGGCGACACGATGCAACCCGGGCTGGGGCTGGCGGAGGCGGACGCGCGCGTGCTGGCGGAGCGCGTGTCCGTGGTGCTCCACCTGGCGGCCAGCGTGCGCTTCGACGACCCGCTCGTCAAGGCCGTGCGCACCAACGCGTGCGCCACGCGCGACCTGCTCGAGTTCGCCACGCGCATGACCAAGCTCAAGGTACCGCATCCGCCGCCCATTCCGCTCGTGCATACGTTAAAGAAAGTATTGCAATGCTACAGCATATAATGGAGATATTTCGTCAGAAAAATTCACATTGTGGATCCCTGATATCATAACAGTGCGTAAATATTGTACCTCCAGCATGTTATGAAGTCAAAATCCACGTTTTGTGAGTCCGAAAAACTTATATGTGAGGTGTCTCCGTCCGTGCGGCTGTGGTCACCACTAAGTACCTAAACAGTTTACGTGATTTTCCCCCAAATTAGCATTCCCCGTTCAATCTCGAAATATTTGCAAAAGTTCAAATAGGTTTTCAATGTTTTACACCTCAACTACAATATTGATGTCAAATATTTCTACTTCCTCGCACGTACTTCATAAGAAGAGAAAGTTATGTAGTCGAAATCGGAAAACTGCGAATTTTCGACAGGAAAACGTATTGCCGAGCCCTGGTAATGAAAAAGTGGCTAAATCCCGTTCCTACACATAGCACGTTACTTTTTCTAACTCGCGGTCTGGCTGTCAGTCCATCTGTGTGTGTCTGTGCGTACGTCTGAGGTCAACCTTAGCGCCTAAAATGTTCGGTCGATTTTGTCCAAAATTGATACTCCCCGATCGATTCAAATAATCTCACGGCCCCTTGAATTGGAAACCGATATTTCAGTTTTGGAGGGTACTTCATATGAAGCCCCTGGGACATTTTCAACATTTAAAAAAAATGGCGCCAACAATTTTGAAAAATTTTGTTGTTGGATAGTTTGAAGGTTACTTAAGGGAATGACGTAGGTCTGATGTCGCTTGAAAACTCTGGATTTTCGAAAATTGCAAAAGTTTGAATTTTTGTCGGCGTCATCCTTAAACTATAAAGTTCCAGATAGAGATTTTTCCTCAAAATAAAATTTCTTCTCCAAAGCGAGATCTTTCATTCGGTCATGTACTTTTTTTAAAAGTGTTAGTAGTTTTTTCAAAATATTGCGTGCAATATGTGCAATTTTAAAAAAAATATAAAAACAAGATTTTCTCAAAAAACAGCTCAAACTTTTTTCTTTAAACTTTTGTTAGAGATAGTACTAAATGTACTCTACGAGATAAACGCCATATTGCTCAATTCTTTTTTTTCCGAAATTTCCAAACATGTAATTTTTTGGTTGGTCTCCCGGGTCGTTAATATTTACTTTAGCGGCGATTTGTTAACATTATTATATTTACGAGTACATGAGAAAACATGAGATTCAATTAATGTCAAGAAAATTTTTTCGAAAACTCCGCCGTTTTCTGTGATAACGTGCTCAAAATTTCACATTTTCAGGAATGCTCAAACGCCATTTTTTCATAAATGGTTCCAATTTTTTCTTCAAAGATCTGGAGCGGATAGTGCTAATATGACGAAAAGTTCATTTTGGAATACTTTTTTGTTTTCTCATGTCTTTAATATGCACATTACCAGTAATTTCTGAACATTGTTATATTTATTAATGTAAGTGCTCCAAATGACTTCAAATGAAGTTTCTTGAAAACTCAACAATTTTCTGTGAATAAGAACTTCAAATTTCGCATTTTTAATAGGGCTTATATGTCATTTTCTTAAAAAAAGCTAGAAATTATTAAAAGAAAATTGCCGTTTCGGATGAGGTTTTTGTATCCTGTAATGTTCTAAAATTAATATTTCCGTTCAACCATTAGAGAACCGAAAAATTAGGAAAATATCACAGAAATGTAATTTGCGCGGCGATAGACGGCAGCTGGTTTTCTCAATATTGATCACAACTTGGGAAAGTTATGTAATGCTGCGCGAAAAAACGTGTTTTTCTGTAATTAACGCGTGTTTCACTGTAATTATGACCCCTGCCAAAAGTGATGGATTTACTTTTAGAGCTATTTATGGACATTCCGTTGTTTTCCGCCCAGTAATGTAACGCATCAAGATCCTTTTGCAGTATTTCTTCATCTCTTTTCGAGTTAATACTACGATATATTATGCAATCGTCTGCAAATAGCCGAACATTTGAGGTTAATTTCGCCGGCAGATCATTGACGAAAGCTAGAAACAGAAGGGGTCCAATGACACTCCCCTGCGGTATTCCTGACGTAACGCTTGCCCCGGAAGATAACTCTTCTCCAATTCGGACTTTCTGTTTTCTATCTCGCAGAAACTCGCTAATCCACGGCACCACCCTGGGATCTATGCCTGAATTCATTAATTTCTGTACAAGCCGATCGTGTGGAACGACATCAAATGCTTTAGCAAAATCTATAACTACTGCATCTACTCTCCCGCCCGCGTCAATTTCATCTGCTAGATCCTGAAATAGCGTGACTACCTGACTTTCGCATGAATAACCACTCGTGAACCCGTGTTGCCCATCGTAGAGCCATTTTTTAATTTCCCATTCTTTCTTAATGTAACTCCCAACTAGATGCTCCATAAGCTTGCACACCACTGACGTAAGACTTACCGGCCTATAATTGCATAATTTAGTTTTGTCACCACTTTTAAAAATTGGTACGACAAAGGCTAATTTCCAATCTTCCGGTACTTTTGAATTATTCAAAGACACGTGAAAAATTCTAATTAGGTACGGTAATATTGCCTTTCCTGGTAGTTTAATTAAATCCGTAGAAATGTCGTCTGGACCCCTTGACTTACCATTTTTCATTGACTTTACTTTATTCCATAGAACGTTTACTTCAATATTAAACTGATTCGCAAACGAAGGCCCTTGAATAAATGGATGGTCCGTTCTATTTTTGAAAACCGAACTAAAATACTTATTAAATGCATCCGCTTTTGCCCGATTGTCAGTAATTAGCGTGTTTCCATTTTCGCGAATAACTGGGATATCCTCTTTATTTCCTTTCCTTCTACGAACATATTTATAAAAACCTGTCCAGTTATTTCCCTTCCCACCTAGAATATTCTTTAAATATGCCTCCTGAGCAATTTTCTTTTCGCGCTCCAATTCTTTTGAATGATTTCGAAAAATATTCATATGCTCGCTACTGCGCTTTCTGTTCTTAAATGCCTTTCTCGTTATCCTCTTCATTCTCCTAATTTTTGCATTGTAGTATTTTGGATCCGGATTATTTTTTAGAATTTTGCACGGAACAAACTTTTGCAAAGCTTCGTATATAATATCTTTAAACACGCCCCATATTTCTTCCATACCGCCCTCTGTTCTTAGAAAGCGGTCATATTGTTCCCTAAAGAAGCCTTGAAGCCCACTTACATTTGCTCTCTTGTATTGCCGTACTTTCGTTCCTATTGTAATGCCTTTCCTTGAAATATTTCCGTCTAAGTCAAGAAGAACCGCTTTGTGGTCACTAATACCTTCAACAACTTCACAAGATATGAAAAGTTCTTTCAGCCTAATTAGGTAGACATCCAAAATCGCATCCTGTCGCGTCCCGGTCCGAACTACCTGGATAAAACCCCCTTCCCAAACCAGTCCGTTCACTAAATTTTGGACTTTCCCTTCGCTAACGGTTCCCTCCCAGTTTACGCTCGGAATATTTAAGTCGCATCCAATAACAATAGCATGGCCATTTTCGTTTCCTGTTCTCTGAATGATGTTATCTAAAATGTCATATCCATCGCTCGGAGGCCTATAGCATGCAATAATTTCTAAAACAGTTCCTGACGTAATAATTTCTATTCCCATCATTTCAAACTCTCTACTGACCCACTCTAATCTAATATTAATGTCCTCTTTGACGCAAATAAAGACTCAGCCCCTCTACTATTTCTATCCCTCCTAAGGATCTTGTAATGGGAATGAAAAATTTCAGAGGACCGATTTCCTCAGTTAGCCACGACTCAGTCCCTATCACTATGTCGGGATC